>APFE031258053.1:26183-49303 GCA_000404065.3 Pinus taeda
GACATTTTCATGATTTTTTTCTCTCTCTTTTTTTTTTTTTGAAAACAACTAGGTTGCCTCTAAGAGGTTTTTATCCTAGTTGTTTTCCTTGGGCACCTTAGAAGAGGTTTTCACCTAGGTATCTTTTTATTTCCCTTTTTTTTTTCTTTTTTTTTCACACCATTGGGCCGCCCCAAGAGGTTTTTAACCCAATAGTGGGACTTAGGCACCTCATGGAGGGTTTCACCGAAGTCCTTATTTTTCTTTTTTCTCTCTCTCAGTGATTTGGTGAAGCATGAGCTGAAACTTGCTCCACCATCATAACTGTTTTATTGATACCATCACTGAACTCTTGCTTTGACACTAGTCGTTTTTAAACTTTTGGTCGTGTCCATTATCAAGCAAAGGAATGGCCCCTTCATATATGGTTCTCATCTGCATTGAACCATTATCATGACATCTTTCTATAACATAAGGTCCTATTCATCTTGTCCTTAACTTGCCCTTAATGTCTTTATATCTGGAATCATATAACAAGGCCCAATCACCTTCTTGAAATTACTTATCCTTGATGTTCTTATCATGCCATATCTTCCTCTGAAGTTGGGTTACCTATGTGTGTAGGAGGGCTTGCATTTTGAACTCATCTAAACCATTTAACTGCAACAATATTTGTTTTTGTGCACTGTTGAGATCTAAATGTAGTTGGGCTACCATCCACAATGTGTTATACTCAAACTCAATGGACAATAGGGCCTTTTTCCCATAGACCATCTCATAGGGTGCTAATCTAGTGGTGGTCTTCTAGGTGGTATTATAGGCTCAAGTGGCCTCAACTAGTCTATCTGCCCAATATTTCTTGTTGTTGTTAACCACTTTGGCAAGATGTCATTAAACATTGTGTTAGTCACCTCCACTTGCCCATTAGCTTGTGGGTGATAGGGAGTGGAGGTTCTATGCTTGATCTTATTTTGGCTGAGAAAGTCTTTAATCATGTTGGAGGTAAACTGGTTACCTTGATCAGTGACCAATTCTTTAGGGTACCCAAATTTGTAAAATACATTCTCCCTTAAGAACTCAGCCACCTTCTTCCCTGTTGTTGCCTTAATTTCCTTGGTATCAACCTACTTAGTCAAATAGTAATTACACACAATGATGTATTGTTTTTTCTTCGAAGGAGGGTAAATATGTCCAATGATTTCCATGCCTCATTTGTTAAATGGCTTGAAAGTCACTTGAGGCTGGAGAGACATTTCATCCCTTCGAGTAGGATTTCCCATCCTTCGGCACCAATCACAATGACTAGTATATCTTTTCACATCTTGATCAAGAGTGGGCCAATAATAACCTGCTTGTAACAATTTGAATGATTTCCTCTTTGCTACAAAGTGACCTCCACAAGGCCCATCATGACAGGATAAAAGGATGTCAAAGACTTCTTCCTCCCTGACACACCTTCTCAATATTTGATTTTGGCCATGTTTGAAGAGATTTCCCCCAATCTAGGTGAAGGGGGTGATCTTCCTTAAAATATTTATTTTCTCTTTGGAGGACAAGTTCGGTGGGAACTATACAGATACCAAATAGTTTTCTATGTCAGCAAACCATGGAGAGAGAACTGAAATGGCGAACAAGTGCTCATCTAGTAACTGGTCATCAATTGTTCCCTCCTCACCTACAGGAAAATTTAATACAGACAAAATGTCTGCAACAACATTTTCCTTACCAGGCTTATCAACAATAGTTAGACCAAACTATTGGAATAAAAGCAATTGTATTATAATATGAGCATTCACATCGGATTTTTTCATTAAATATTTGATTGCAGCATGGTCAGTATGGAAAAATATTTGATAGCCTATAGTATAATTCCCAAATTTGTTCAATGAATGCACAACAACCATGAGCTCCTTTTGGGTCAATGTGTAGTTCAGTTCGGCCTTTGACAGATTCTTACTAATAAAGTAAATGGCATAAGCAAATTTTTCATCTATCTGACCTAGGACTAATCCTATGGCTTTGTGTGAGGCATCAACATGAATATGAAAAGGAAGGGCCCAATTTGGGCCTCAGAGAATCAGGCCAGTGGTTAATTTGTTCTTAAGGATGTCCAAAGCCTCTTGATAGCTTCTTGACCATATAAACTCAGAGTCCTTGGCCAACAACCCAAATAAATTAGAGGCCAACTTGTTGAAGTCCTTTATGAACCTCCAGCAGTATCTATCTAAGGCTAGGAAACTTATGAAATTTATCTACTTTTGAGAAGGTGGGACCCTTTGGATGATAGCTATTTTGTTGGGTTCCACTTGCAGTCCTTGCTGAGACATTGAATGACCCAACACAGTCCTTGCAGTCATCAAGAATTCACATGTTTAGGACTGAGAGACAGGTTCATTTCAATGAATTTGTGTAGTACCTTACCTAAGTTAGACAAAGCCTCCTCGAAATCACCTCCATAAGGTGTGAAATCATCCATATAAATTTCTTCCACATCATGGAACAACTCAATAAAGATATGGAGGACTTCTCTCTGGAAAGTGGCAAGAGCATTTCATAGGCCAAAAGGAAGGACCCTATAGGGAAAATTACCCTAAGGATGAGTGAAGGTGGTTTTATCCTAGTCTTCTGGGCTAATCTAGATTTGATTGCACCCACTGAATCCATCTAGGAAAGAGAAAAAAAAATCCCGGCTAGGCCATCTAGCACCTGGTCAATGAAAGGTAGAGGGAAATGGTCCTTCTTTGTGGCTTTGTTCAACTCCTGATAATCAACACAAATCGTCCAATTACAATTTTTCTTGGGAACTAACACCAAAGGAGAGACCGACTCACTATTAGAGATAGGATAAATGAATCATGCATCTAGAAATTTTTGCAGTTCTTCTTTCACTATATCTTTCAGAGCTAGATTCATCCTCCTTTGGGGTTGTCGAACTGGCTTGCAACCTTCCTTGATATAAATATGGTGAATACACACTGAGGGGTGTACTCCTTCATTTCTTTGTAACTCTAAGCGAAGTCATCTAGATTTTCCTTTAGCATGTTGCACAACTTCTCCTCTTGGAGAATAGAAAAAGATGGATTAATTTTCAAAGTTCTATTAGGGCTGAATTCTATGGTTTTGACAAGGAGAGGGTTGGAATCGGTCAAGTAGAAATCAATTTGATGGTTGTTTTGGGTTTCTTTTACTACTTCTTCTAGGGACAATGTATCATGAGTTAGACTTTGGAGTAGGTGTTCAATCAAATCATCTTCATCCTGTTGTCCTCCTCCCATGGTTGTTTCTATGGTATATATTTGGGTAGTATAAACATGATCTTCTTCCTCCTCTTCTAGCCATAAAGGTAAATCATGTCCTAGAGATGGCTGAGCAGGATGGTATAGGACTAACTACTTCGGAATATGCCCATTATTGATGGTCATATTCCAAGCTCTGCAGCTGATGTAAGAATCAACAGTGGCCAACTAGGGCCTCCCAAGGATGAGAGGGTAACCAGTAAGCTTAGCCTTAGGCCGCAGAACTAGGAAATTTGTAGGGTACTCCCAAGAGTCAATGGATACCATCACATCCTCCACAATCCTCTCAGGGGTGACTGTGGAGCAATCTGCAAGTTGTAGGACTGTTGTGGTCTTTCTCAATGAACCTTGGAGGTTGAGCTTGATCATGGTGTCTTTGGTCATCACATTAATGGCAGCCTTAAGATCAATCAATGTGTGTGGGACAATGGCACCATTGATGTGCTAATCTACTATAGGGATTTCCGGGTCCAAATACTTTTGACAGATTACCTACCCTAGCATTAAGTTGGATAATTGCTAAATGACATTAATGGTAGGGGCATCTCTTTTTTGCCTCTGTGGATGCCTGAAACACTTCTCCTTAATCAAATTTTTGTGAATAGGTACATCCTTAATGGCTTGGAGAAGTGGAATCTTGACACAAAGGTTTTTTGATTCTCCCAGAAGTTCAGTCTCTTTTGGGGTAGGACTGAGTGATTGAGTTAATCTCTCAAGAAAGGGTAGATTTACTTTAAGAATTCTTTCCTCTCTCTATTCTTCAACCTCCCTAGGTGGACGTTTGTTATCTAGGAGAACTCCCTCAGATCTTAGGCTAATTTCCTGGATCTCCACAGCATAAGCGAGATATGATGTTTCTCCATTGTATACTTGTTGTGCCTGTCTGTTGTTCAGGTTCAGATTTGGCTAGGCAAGCATGTGGGGTTATTTAGGTGGAGCAGAGTGTAACAGTTCTGGTTTGGAAGGTGGTGAAGGAAATAAAGTAGGAACATTGTTGTACTGGGGCCTCCACCCCTAGGGCGGTGCATTCCATTGACGTTGTGGTAGAGCATATGGTTGAAATGACTGGTTGGCTGGCTAGGAATGATACTGAGATGCAAAGGACCAAGGAGGAGGTGTGGACTAGGGGGTCCCCAAGAAGGTATGTATGTGGTCTGGCTGGGGTTGTAAAATGCATGGGATGACCCTTGCATGCCCTGTTGGTATGGCCTAAGCACATGACGTCTCCTTTGTTTTATGTAATAGAGCTACTCAGTGACCCCTTCAGCTCCTTGATATACAGATTTTAGTCCAGGAAAAGAAGGGCGCTTGTCTATGGAGTGGTCTTCTTCACAGACTAAGAAAATATCAATAGAATTCAATGGAAATTTATTCTTAGGGTGCCTCCTGGTGCATCTAGGATAGAAAATGGCCAAGGTTTTGGTTTCTTCCTCCTTCTTTCTCCTAATGTTCATAGTGTCCATCTATAAGGCAATGGTTTGCAACATGTCACTCTTGAATTCTTCCAACATGTTTCCAATTTCACCCTTGACGGATGAATTGGAAGAGGATGTACTAACCATAGGTTGAGTTACCCTGCCCTTTTTCCTAGCTTCCCTAGAATGGATCTGAAGATAATCTTGATATCCTCATAGGGTAATTGGTATATATCTCCTCCTCCTAACAAGTGTAGGGTATCCGAAAGGTCTTCTCTTACTCCTCTAAGCAGGACCAACTTGAGTGGCTCAGGGTCAAGTGTGCACTTAACCCTTTTGTAACTAAGCTGGCATCTTTCTTCATAATCCTCTAGGGATTCATCATTATCTAAGGTCATTCTTAAAAATTCTTATTTAGTATCCTTAGACCTATAGTAGTCTCAATACTTGTTGTTGAATGCTTGCTACATCTGAGCCCAAGTTGTGATGTTATCCCCAGGTAAAGCCATGAACCAGCATAAAGTTGCATCCTTGAGGGTATATGGAAATAGTTTCAACTTCTGCTCATCATCTGTATAGTAATAGGATCGGCATATAACAAAACATTCAAATAGGAAACTGTTGGGATCTTCTATGGTCAAGACATGGAAGTGAGGAAGGGCATAGGGTTAGTGTCCCCATTGGTTTCCATAGTGGGGAAGGTGCCCTCAACTCTCTCTAAATTTCCTCTTTCATTTATGTTTTCAACCATTGGCTCAGTAGGAATGGGTTCTTCTTCTTCCCTTATAGGTTCTTCAAATATGTCTGGTTGCTCACCTAAGGGTTCCTCCAGTATACAACCATCGAAGAAGAAGGAAGGTTGGTTGTTGGATGCAATGGGGGTATTTGGAAATTTTTTCCATAATTTATCCCTATTCCTATGAGGCATGAAAGGAAATGGTTTTGGTTTGGTTTTGTGATTTTTTTTAAACTTTGAAAGTACTTTGCAGAACTGAAATTGCAGATTCAATGCAAACTACTGACTCAATGAAAAACTAACTTGCAGGATTGAAATTGCAGACTAAATGAGAACTACTGACTAAATGGAAAACTAACTTGCAGAATTGAAATTACATACTAAATGAGAACTACTGGCTGAATGAAAAACTAATTATTGAATTGAAATCTAACTTGCAAAATTGAAATTGCAGACTAAATGAGAACTACTTACTAAATGAAAAGATTAACTATTTGCTTGAAATCTAACTTGCAGGATGGAAATGAAATCAAGGAATGTAGAATGAAAAGGAAACAAACTAAATTACTTTTGCAGAAATGAAACTAACAGAAGAATATTAGAAACAAGAAATAGAATAAAGAAAGAAGTAATCACATATTACTCAGACACCTTGCCGGCAATGGTGCCAAAATATGATGAGCACCAATATTGTAGCGAGAATGTTTCAACTCTTAGGCTACCAGCTTTACCTTAACAACCTGGGGTCCATACAAACTTGGAGGTGACGGTGTTGTATGCACAAGTAAAAGTGATGGTTGTGCCTTTTGTCACTATTCAACTGGCGAGAGACCACTAGGGTTTTCAAGCTAGAACTCTATCAATTTAGAAGAAGCTTGGTTCCTTGATGAAAGAATAGAAATCTACCCTGAGAGAGTGCTGATCTACTCCAATAATTAAAAATAATGAAATTCAATGCTGAGGCACACCATTTCCTAATTAACTGCTAAGAGCTATACTTTGCAATGATGCTAAATCAACATGAAAAAAATTCTACTATCCTAAGCATGGAAGTTAGAAACATCAAACACAATTGTTATGCATGTAAAGGACTATAATAGAGCTGTTTTGTATTTTTATGCTTTTCATGAAAAATCAAGTGTGCAAACTAATATCTTTTAGTGATGTGGCAGGTGGTTTAGGGATGATGATGGATGAATGGAAGATTCAAGAGATGGTTGGAAGGTTTGGGAGACAATTGGGTGACCTTCGGAGGCTTCCTATATGTTTTCCCTAAATTATTCCTCAAAACAGGCCCCTACAGGAAAACCTACAAGATCTACTAGAAACCTACAAGATTCCCTGTATTTCTACAGGATGCAGTTGTGAGAAAAATTATGTGTGTTGGAGGCGATGGAAAGATTAGGGAAGGCATTTACTGGGTCGAATGGAGTGAGAAAAGGCCTAGGATCACTCATAACCCAAATACAAGTTTGGGAGATCATTGCGTTTGCTCAAAATGCTTGAGAAAATTTCTATGTAAAATGATGAAATTGGTGAAGGTTTTGATGAAAACAAGGAATGCCTATGGGTGAATGAAGTTGGAGGGTGGTTGATCTCTGTCTACTTCTTAAGCACCTGCTCTGCATAAAACGTTTGAAATTTCCAAAAAGTCATGTAAACAAGAACAATTCCGACGAGCTAGAAAACCAGAATTTAATAAACTAATTGTCTACCTTATGCATGAAGAAATTGTTGAATAACATGGAATGATGGATGAGATCTACTAAAAGAATGAAGATAAAAGATATGGAAATGAAATCCTACTTTGCAAAACTGATCAAATGCTAGTTTAGGTACAACAGACTCTAATTATCATGAAAGAAATGGAAATTTGTCTTTTCGGAATACATAAGGGTATTTTCCTCAAATCATGATCCCCGAGGGAATAAGTGAGGCCAAAACACCCACTAACAACTTTGTGATGCTTATTTTATCCCTTCTAATCTGCTACTAAAGTAAGGAACAAACAGAAGCAAACTAATAAACAATTACTCAAATCTACACTACTTGCAATGAAAGACTTCTAAAGACGGTTTAACCATGAATCTATAAAACTAAGCTAGGCATAAAGATACAAGAAGAGGAGCCTTTGATGCTAGGGTTGGGCCCCAAACCAAGAGCTTCAACCATTTGAGTTAACTTAGCAATGAATCAAGAACAAACTCATTCTTATTACCAAAATAGGAAATTACATCAAAAGTCTTCCACAAGTCTCGAGCTCGAAAATAGCTAGAGTTTTACAACAAAAATTCGAATCCTAATGAGGCTCTAGGCCTCTCTACTTATACAACTGAAGTATCTAATGATTTCCTTAAATTTAGGGAGACTCGGCTCTAAAACTTGAGATGAACTACTCTTTGTCTATCACTTGCTTGGTTTCCTTCTAATCTTCATGAGTTGGCTTCTTACACTCCGAGCAGGTCAGATTATTGAAGGAGTATTCAAATGGGGAAGGAGTAAATGAGGAGGATTTACCTCCTACAATTTCTCTCCCTTGTCCCATTTGAGTTTCAAAACTTAGTCTTTGCCAAAATTCCTTGAATTTCTCCTCCAAACCTGCATTCAATGCATATTAGTCCACTAGGCATAATATCTCACTTTAACTCATCTCATTAAACAAAATATAGTCAAAACGTGTAATAAGTTGTGAGAAAAGTTGGTTTGACTAAGTTAGGGGGTGAATTAAGGCCCATATAATTACCCAATGATGAGGCTCATCATACACAAATCATTATATTCCATATTTTTATGTTTATCTAGTCAATTGATCCCATTTCTATAAATTTTGACTCAATTGCATGTTCTTAGTGTGGGCTTCAACCAACAACATCATTTAGTAAGACAATTATGTCGTTTGTCTTTGTTGTCATTTTCTTTTATGATTTGGTATGAGAACTCAGGAATAGTGTAAGGATGGTAGAACAAGTGCAACCATCATATGTTGTAGACAAGCCTAGAATTTGATGTTGAATAAAATATTTTCTTTTTCTTTTTGATAAATGTATTTGAAGGAAATGAAAATGTTTGAAACCTCAAAAGTGACCAGTAAATAAAATTTAAAACAAAAAATTTCACGTGTAAGCATTTAAATTGACCTCCATAAATTTTAATGAGCCATTTAAATTCTAATGAGTTCTTTAAACAAAGAATCACTTGGACAATATATTTAACACCTATTTCTTGTCACCATTCTTTGGTGGATCCGGGAGAAATGTGTTGATTTCTTGTCATAAGTTTTTGGTAGATAGACTGAAAATGAGATTTTTATAAACATGAAAAGGAATAGAGGGAGATTGGAGTAGTGGAATTTTCTAATTGAACAACATTGTTATACATTTCATTAAAATAATTTCATTTTTATATAGCTACTTATAATATTTGTTCTTAATCTACATGGAAGGCTACCTCACACATAAAGCGACATGTAGGAAACAAAATGACCGTCAACAAATTTCCCCTTGACAAGAAACATTATATTGAAATTCTAGGCCTCATTGTAGAGAATAAATGTTTACATTGATGAGAAGGAGAGTTCATAGAGATGCCTATGTATAATAATCATAGTCTTCACTAACTTAATAGAGTATAATCAATGTTCAAAAAGGATCCACTACAACATAGGTTGAAAAGGAGATACCCATGAAACATCCAACCTAAAAGAGTATGTTCTTGTTCATTGAAGAGAGAAGAGCCAATGGGGAAGGGTTTTCTCTAAAATAGATCCAATTTCATACAATAATTATTCAAGGAAAATTATGATAAAAAGCACATTGCTCCATCTACACAATTGGTAACATTGTCGATTATTTGCAGGAAAATTTTCTAAGATGCATCAAACAAATGTAAAAAAACATATTGTTGTATTAATTTATTAGTTTTGATGGCTAGTTTAGATCCATGATTGGTTCAATATTTATTCTGACTTAAGTCCTCCTATATAATAGGCGAGGCTTAAAAAATTTATTTGTGAGAGATATATTGTTAGGAGAGATTTAAATTCTTGTGTTTCTCACCACGTTCAAGGTATAAGGTTTTAATTATATTATATAAGTAGTTTTATTATTTTTTAATTAGGCAATTCATATTCTTCTTAATTTCATATGTTGATGTTATATTAGAAGGAAATTTGACAGAAACTTTATTCTTTATATTTTTAAAGGATAAAATAAAATAACTTTTATGAAAATTCATATTTATTGTTTATATTGATGTCCATAGTTATTTTTTAAATTTTATTATAATGGATATTAGTAATTCCTTCCATACTCAATATATGATTTACAAATGATATTAAGTGTTGGACACCTAATCCACTGAGGGTTATGATGTGGAATATGAATAGTCATTGGAGTCTAAGAGACCACTTGAAATATGAAAACCAACAGTCATAAGACATTGTAATTATATGTATATACATTGTAATGTATATTATATATTAATATAGTATATATTATTATATTATATTACATTTGTAATTATATGGATATCTTTGTGAATACTATGCATCTCATGGATTTATCGTATCCTTCCTTATTATTTTTTTAGTGTTTAACATGGTATTAGAGTAGGTGAATTCTTACCTTGCTCAAATTTGAGCCACTAATTTTTTGTGGCCTTCTTCTGCATGTTTGTGACTAAACCTTGACGTTGTCCAATATATTTTAAATCTACATCTTTCAGAATTGTCCTCCTCAAGTTCTGCATGCACTCAACCTTCTTAGCATAAGAGAATTTATCTATAGTCTAGAATACATATGCCTTAAATTTGGATCTATCCCACCATAAATCCTCTACCCACTTCCTCTTATATCACCTTTCCATTATCACTATTTCCTCCATGATTTTTATGCAATGTTATCTCTACGTGTAATGTCTCTACACATTTCAAGTGTGTTGAGACTTGTGGAGAGAGTGAAGGGCACCTTGCTTTCTCAAAGAATATAACACCTCCACCCTTGCAAACAAATTGATATTTCTTTATCCTTGTAAGAGTTTTCCTCATGCAACAATGTATAGTATCATAACTTCAATAGAATGTTGAATGTATTAATGCAGCGTTGAATGTATTGCTCCATGTATTTGCAAGGAATTGTGAGATATGGGTTGTTGAACCTCCATTTGGTATATGTGTTGAAGGATTAAGTTAAGTTGAACTCTATTTGTTGGTCTCAGTGTGATGGTATTTGATGTATATGGTTGCATCTTTGTTGAAACTATAGTGTGTAGATGTATTAGTTGATATTATATTGTATGTGCCCTCCATATGCATTAGCGTTGGTTTCTTGCTCAAGAATTTCATTATGCTCCAATTGTGCTTGTTTCCTTTGATGTGAAATGTTACAATCTCTATGAAATATCTATGAAAGCTGTGACTTTAATGGAAATGATGTGATTGTGGGTTTGGTATCTTCCTCTTCTTGAAGTTCCCTACCTCAAAACCACTCAACAGAGAAACCATTCGTTGTCTTATAGCTAGTCCTCATGGATCTTGTAGAAATTATTGTAATTACCACTTGATAGATTATCAGTTCGAGTAGCATCCATTTCTACATGATCGATGAGTTATTGGGCTGGAAAAGAATTGGTTTCTTCAATTTCCAGTATTGTGACACAATGTTCTACCCTCTTTCAAAATCTTTTGTAGTTTGAGTTCACGTATTTTTGAGTTCTAGATATTTGGAGAAATGCTAACAAATGTGAGAAATGTAGTTCATGTTCTGGTATTTTGCTTGATGGACATCAAGTTCAGTGAATTAATAGATGGTGTTTCCACTCCACTGATTCCATACTTTCTCGACTAAAATTTCTAGTCCACAATTGAAAAGTATGTAGGAAGGGAACTATTAATAAAGTTTCAATAAACTCGTTGCTTGTTGACATAGAGTAGATTGTGTTCTTTGAATAAGGTGCCCAATTCAAAGAGTAGATCATAAATTTACATTGTTGACACCTTTCATTTATTGAAGATTAGTTGCTGACAGAATGTCCATAATTACTAAATTATTAGAGTTGATAAATACTTTAATACTCTCCACTATTCATTATACAATTCGAATTGGCAAGGAAACTCTCTTTGACGTTCAAACCTATTTGCAAAATGCACATGAAAAGATTGACTTTTTGCAACTAAAATCTCATTTCTAGGAAGATAAGGTACAACAACATAGCTATCATTCTGAGCTAGCTTATGTTCAGAACAATTCTTATTTTGAGATTGAGACATACTCCCATCAAAAACCAAAAACTAATCAGATTAGTGAGGTTGAGGTTGGTTTAGATTAAGTAATCATATCAAGAGTAGTTTTGCCTAAAGATGAAGAAGTACAATTTGCACTTGTGAAGCCAATGATCAGACTTTACGAATAGCGTATCAACAACAATGATAGAACCAGTACTTGATATAAAAAGGACATGACCTTTCATATTCTAGATTACTCAAAGACCATCAAATTTTAAAGTTCTAGATTTCTTTAGGACCATTCATCTTCATCTCCTCCTTATCTGCAACCATATATTGTCAAATTCCAACACTGTACTTGAGTTTGCCATGTAAAATATTTCTATTTTGATCTTCACCCATGTGATCATTGTCATAAAGACATTCATCATTCTAACATATAGTTTGGAAAAAATCCTCCTACAAGAACAAATATTCACTTTTGATGGATTACTTCTTGGCAATGGCCTTCAACAACCAAGAAGATATTTCGGTCATACCATAGAACTTGTCATCGAGTATTGAAATGTCTTAAAGTTGGGATTTATTTATCTTCTTGCCTTATATATAACAAGGGGAGAATTTATGGTGATCTAGAAGCTTGAAAGGCACATCAAGGGATCTTGAGCCATAACCTAATCCTTTGACCTAAGACTAGAGCCAAATTTAGCCATACACATACTTAGAGTTGCACCAACAGATAGAATAATGATCCATGAGCATGTAATTTGTTTGCTGCCCTTCTATGAATCACTACAAGTTGACACCTCAATGGCCTCCTTTCTCAAAAAATTAAGAAGCACTTCCTCTAGCATAAGATTTCAACTTCTAGCCATGTTGTAGGAATTGCATCGAGCATTCCAGATTGAGACCCCAAAGGTCTCCCTTTTGAAAACATTAGGGAGCACTTCAAAAGACTTAAAATTATAGTCATATTAGGAACTGTTCGAGGAATTTCATTGAGCGTTCCAATGTTGGTGATCATCCCTAAACCACCACTAGTTGATACCTTAAGTTCTCCCACCTTATATCATCATCTTAGAGAGAAAATTCAACCACTTTTTACCATAAATTTTTGCATTGTTGTATTACAACTCTCTTCTTGCACTCGATTAAGGGGGGAAATGTTCGACACCTAATATGCAAAGGCTAATGGTGTGGAATACGAAAAATTATTAGAGTCGAAGAGACCACTCGCAATAATAAAACTAGGGGTCATAAGATATTGTATTTATATGTATATCCTTTTGAATAATATGTATCTCTTCATTTATCTTATATTTCCTATTCTTTTTAACTGTTTAACTTTAAGAATATTGATTGACATGGTTGGCTAGAGTAATATGAAACCTCTAATAATAATAAACTCCTATAATGGGAAATGATATTCTGATTATTATCAAGGTAGTAGAAGCGTATTTTAATTTCGAAATTGAGGAGAGAGTGAGGAGATAGACCAAAGGGAGTTATGAAGATCTATTTAGTGTATTTTTGTGTTCCTCATGTGTTTATCAAATTATCATATGCAGTGTTTTTGTTGATCAAATTTAGCCTTTCATAGAGGATTCATGTATTATTGTTGAGATGTGTATTTCTCCATGGAATCTATTTTGAAAATCAATGAGATCGTGGCTCCAAGTGTTTGAGGAGTTTGGTGCCTCCATTTACTAGTGGTTGAATAAGAAAGGTGTGGTTGCTCCTTCCTAGTGGTGGATAAAAAAATAGTAAATTAGGAGTTACATGATCGATAAAGGAGACATATTGTTGATGAGAAAGATATGATATGTTGGGTATCTATTATATTATTTTGTATTAGAATAGTTTTAGATTTAGAGGGAGGCCTTTGCAACAAGGGGTTTTAGCTTGGTCCAGTGATAGACCTTGTTGCAGTGGGAGATCTAAAGAATTGATTCTTGCTCTGAAAGAAGATGATGAATAGTGGGAAGATAAAGATTGAGAAATTCAGTAGACAAAATTTTGAGTTTTGGAAACTGAATATGGAGGATATTTTAGAGGATAAATATCAATGGATCACAGTAGATCTAGGTACTAAACCAATGACAATGTTAACAAAGAAATCGTTAATTTGGATTAGAAGGAGAAAAAGAAAAATATGACTATGTGTCTATGATTAAGTATTACAAAATGTTTTAGAAGAAGTAACAACAAATGATATATGGGAGATATTAGGGGCTTTCTATCAATCTACATCCTTGGTGAATAAATTGTTCCTATGGAAAAATTTGTATAACCTAAGGAGAAGGGATTGAGAGTCAATGACAAAGCATCTAAACATCTTCAATATTGATGTATGTGGCTAGTAGAAAGAATAAAAATGCAAAATTCATTTTAGCCACCTAGTCTCCTATCTTGACTAGACCACATGGATAAGATAAAAGACATAATTCTTTATTTCTCCATGGATGAAACACTACATTACCCAAATTTTCCTTACTCTCTATGCATTTTCCTACTCAGTTCTCTCCAATTATCATATGCCTGAAAGGTGAGATTCTCCCTAACACATACCAATGAATTGATACACTTTTTATATTTAAGGAGGAGAGTGAAAAGGAAATGTATAAGTGTGAAACACATCAAAAAATTTCTAGTGGTGGTTTGACAAAAATAAGGTTGGTGATAACACCGTTAACACAAGTGATTGTTTTTTAAGTGATATATATCTAATAATGAAAAGTGGAAACGTATTATGTTTTAGAATATATGGCATGGGCCTTAATCAAGGGTTTCCAAAATTAGGCTTGGAAACTAATGATTACTATCATGTCCCTATAATTCTAGTGATTCCCCCCTTACTATTGTCATTGTAGCCCTTATTGTTATTGTTGTGCCCTTATTTTCCCCATATTGTTATTATTGTGCCCCATAGAGAACCATTATCGTTATTGTTATGCCCTTATATTATTATTGTTATGTCAGCTTTGATTATATTGTGACCCCTTAGACTCCTATATATATTAAGGCAATTTTGTCATTTGTATCGTCCAAGAATTGTTCATCTGTGTAATGTAAAGGAGGTTTCCCCCTCAAAGAGGCTGATTTTGAAGTTGTTGATCTAGATTTTCTTATATTTTATGAGTTGGTTGCATAACAATTGGTATAAATGCTTTGGATTCTAGGGTTTTGCTGCTTCAAACAGGTCATCGTCGATTTTTTGCTATAACTTGTTTTCTAAGACGTTTAATAATCTAAATTAAAACCCGTTTGATCCAAAATCATGATGAACCACAATTATGAATTTCAGATCTTTTCTCGCTATATTTTTGGAGATATGTTCCAAGGGCTTTAAGGTTTTTATAGGCTCCCAAATTATATATCAAACAAATGACCTACGAAAAATTTTCATAACTTTCTATCTGGGCAACAGATTGAAATTTCGTAACAAGTTACAAAAATAAAATGAACTTTAGTTTTTTTTTATCGATTTCAGGACCTAAGGTCGAGAGAGTGAGATGTGGAACTTCATGCAAATTTTCTCTATTGAACTCACCTATAATCAAGTCATCATGGGAGATTTGGCATAATGCTTCTTTGGCGAATCCAATCTTGATTAGAAATGTGGTTTTGGAAAGAGAACTCGGAGGGCTACCATAGGATGAAACTTCAGACCTTGGAGATTTGCCATTACATATATACAACAGATTCAATATCGAGATCCTACAAAATGAAAAAAGATGTGTAATGGTTTTTAAAAATTTGCATAAGTTTGGTTTGAAAAATTAGTTTGAAAGAATTCAAAGGGCATAGTGAAGAATAATTATCATTAATTGATGCCCCGAAGAAATAAAATGGAAACACCTAGTAAAAAACCTGAAATATCTAGCATGAATCATGAAGAAGAGCAAGAAATACAATAGTATATATCAAAATTACGAGACCAAGTGCAAAAAAAATCACTCTCACAAAAAGTAACCGAAGCTATGATGGATGGTTTAAAGAAAGGCATGGAAGCTAATATGGATGGTTTAAAGGAATGCATGGAAGCTAAAATGGATGGTTTAGGAGTAAACATTGAATATTTGAAGAAAGACATGGCAGATTTAAGAGGAGGTTTGGCAAAGTTGCTACAAGAAATGCTTCCTAATCGCGAAAATGTAGTAGACGAAACTCATAATCAGAACAAAAGAAATGTTAATCATGATTTCATAGACTCTAATGTTGGATTGAATACCCACCATGTTCCCGAGATCATATGAGGAAGTTTGATGGCAAGGATCCCATAACATGAATACTGCAGATGGAGAATTATTTCGATCTCCATAATGTGCAAAACAGACAAAAGGTACACATTGAAACTTTATATTTGCAACCAAATCAGTTTGTATGGTATTGATAGCTTTGCTTTCATAAACAAATTGTCACTTGGGTAATTTTTATGGAATAAATAATAGCACATTATGAGGATACAAAAGGAAACACATTTTTTAGCCAATTGATAAATCTCAAATAAAAGGGTTTAATGATGGAGCACATTGAGGACTTCCAAAAATTAAATATAAGGGTAAAAGATATTCTCGATGAGCATAGAATTGATGTGTTCAATGGGACTTTAAAGGATAACATCCAACATGAGGTTTGACTTTGGGGACCTGATTCATTAGAGAAGGCATTCAGGTTGGAAATAAAAATGGAAAGAAAAATTATGGCAACAAGGAATCCTACCACTCACAACTATAAAGATGGAAATGTTGTTTCCCGTAGCCTTCAACAACCTACAAGGTTGACACTACAAGAATTGGAAGGTAAAAGAGAAAAAGGGCTTTGTTACCATTGTGATAGAAAATACACTAAAGGTCATAAGTGTGATGAGAAAAAAATATTTTACATAGATTGTGAAGAGAAGGAAGAAAAGGAATAAGAAGCGTCAAAAGAAAAGGATATACGCCTAGAAAAAACACTAGAGAAAGAATAAATGAATCCTACCATATCTTGTATTGCATTGGCCAGAATTACCATTCCTCAAACTATCAAGAGAGAAGGAGATATATAGAAGGAACCATAAGTACCCATAATATTTTTCACTGTAAGAGAACCAAGGAATTGAATTGCTTCCTATATCCAGCACCAAAGTGTCAAGTGATGGTTGCAAGTGGAGGAACCATAAGTTTCTCTAGAAAGTGCCATAATACCAAGCTATCCATGGGATAATATGTATCGAATAGCCAAATGCTTTCCATTCCAATGGGTGGTGTTGATGTTGTACTAGGAGTCCAATAACTACAATATTTGGGTATCATAGCTTTTAATTTTCAAGAACTTTTCATGAAACTTTTTTCAGAAGGAAAGGTAGTTTAATGAAGGGATATCATAGGGAAACTAGGAAAGATTATCACCTCTAACAGAATGACAAATTTTCTAAAGAAAGAATAATGATACGTAATTGCACAATTATGTCTCTAGAGGTTCCCACATCGAATTCATCTATTTCTCCAGATCTCCAAAAAGTATTAGACAATCATTTCAAGGTGTTTGAGACTCCCAAAGGCCTCCCACCTATTCGTGATCATGATCATGCTATTCATTTGATTCCAGGAAGTGTTGCTCCAAACATCAGGCCTTACAAATATCCCTATGTGCAAAAGAGTGAAATTGAATGTGTGGTTGCTGAAATGCTAGAGGCTGGTATAATTCAACCTAGTCAAAGTTATTTCTCTACTCCCGTAGTATTACTCCACAAGAAGGATGGATCATGGCGCATGTGTCTAGATTATAGGAAGCTCAATAAGTTCACTATTAAAAATAAATTTCCCATTCATGTCATTGATGAATTATTGGATGAATTGCATGGATAAATTTACTTCACCAAGTTGGATCTTCATTCAGGATATCATCAAATCAGAACAAAGACTGAAGACATTCTGAAAACAACATTTAGAAATCATGAGGGTCGTTATGAATTTTTGGTCATGCCTTTTGGCTTTACCAATGCAACTTCTACATTTCAAGGTTTGATGAATTCCATTTTCAAACCCTTCCTTAGAAAATTTGCGTTAGTATTTTTGATATATACTATTCTACAACAGGTCTTGGAAGGATCGTGTTCAACATGTTGACAGGGTGCTCAAACTATTGGAGGAGAAATAATTATATGGAAAAATCTCCAAATGTTTCTTTGGAGTACAAGAGGTGGAATATCTGGGTCATGTTGTATCTCATGAAGGTGTTAAGGTAGACCCTAGCAAAATTAAAGCCATTAAGGAATGGAAAATCCCCACATCCATAAAGCATCTGCAATGATTTCTCGGGTTGACAGGGTATTATCACAAGTTTGTTAAGAATTATGGGAGAGTAACAGCACCTCTGACGATATTATTGAGGAAAAATGCATTTTCATAGACTCCAGAAGCAATAAAGGCCTTCGAACATTTTAAAGAAGCAATGTGCCAAGCAACAGTCTTAGCTATGCTAGACTTCACAAAAACCTTTATTGTGGAATGTGATGCTTCAGGAAATGGAATTCGTGCTATTTTAATGCAAGATAAAAGGCCCATTGCTTTCGAAAGTCACCCAATCAAAGGAAAGTATTTACACAAAGCTATTTATGAGAAGGAAATCTTGGCAATACTATATGCACTTAAGAAAGGATGACCCTACCCAATGCGAAGACACTTCAAAGTAAAAACGGATCATGATAGTCTTAAATACTTTTTAGAACAAAGATTATCATCTAAAGAGCAACAAAAATGGGTCACAAAGATGTTGGTTTATGACTTTGAAATCATCTACAAAAAAGGGAAGCAAAATGTTGTGGTAGATGCACTCTCAAGAAAGGATGAGGATGTGGAAGCATTGTTTTGTGTTATTTCTATTATCCAACTAGATTGGATAAACGAAGCAAGGGATGAATAGAAGAAGGATGAAGAAGTGTGGCCACTCATTCAAAAGTTGCAGAATATCCCAGTTCAAACAAGATTGCAAGAATCTTGAGAAAGAAAGACATAATCACTCAGTTCTCAACACTCGGAACAATTAGACAAAGTATGAGGTCTGTCAAAGATAATATTGATAGATATCAACTTAAAGGAGTTTATAAAATAGATTTTTCATGTGGGAAAAGTTACATTGGTGAAACAGGTCGTTCCTTGCAAACTAGACTGAAAGAACATGTAGCGGATATTAGGAATGACAGGTCTCGTACTTCATCCATGGCAGAGCATTCCTTTAAAACTAAGCACCATCTCTGTCTGGAAAACTCCTCAATTGTCACAAGAGAAGAATATCATCATAGACGAAAGGTTAGAGAGGCTCTTGAGATTATGAAACACCCATATAATCTCAACAGGGACAATGGCATCGAGATTAGCAGCTACTGGTTTCCCTTAATTAGAGAAATTAAGACCTCCAATACATCCTAGGTTTAACTCTCAATAGGTAGCTATCTCCCTTCCCTTTCCTCTTAGGTAAAATTAGCAAGATCTAGTTTTATTTCTTTTATTACTAATGCTACTTTTAATAATCGATCTCAAGACATTAATAATTAAATTTAAATTATAAACTATTAATCTATTTAAACTATTAATATTAATAAGTAGTGGAAATTATAATATTTACTATTTATTATTAATTTATTATTATTATGACATTAAATAAGTATTATTATTATTCAAATCAAGAATTAAACTTTTTATTATATTTATTATTATTAAAAAATAAAAAAATTAGTAATTTTTTTATATTATTTATAATATTTATTACTAAGTATTATTATTATTATTATTAAATATTACTTTTTATTTTAATAAAATTTACTATAAATTATCACTGATTTATTTTTTAAAATTATTAGTATTATTTATTTAAATTCATATAAAAAATTGAGAATATCCAATTAACCCCTAAAAAATCTCCATTAATATCAATTTTTAATAAAAAAATGGATTATTATTATAATAAATAGTAGTTATTTAAACATTTATTAAATTACTTATTATTATTTATTATTATAAATACTAATATTAAATAATACTAATGATTATTTATAACATTATAATCTTATTATTTAGTATTATTATTATTATAAATTAACATAAATATATATTATGAGAAATTTTATTGGAGAAATGGGTTCACTTATTATTACTGTTAATTTATCATCATATATACATTTATATATATTCTATATCTATATCTATATATATATATATTATATATATAATATATATAATATATTATATTAAAAGTGAATTAAAATAAAATAAAAAACCTAAATATTTGGATAATATTAATTATTAAGTAGCCAACTTTTATTTATCCTTAAATCATAAGAGCTTACGTCATAACTATTTAAATCTTGCAATTGAGCTCTTCTACTATCAACATTCAAAAATAGTCCTGATGATGGATCCTGTTGGGATTTGAAACGTTGACAGATTATGGGTATTACTGTGGGTTCTCTAGTTACTAACTCGGAAAATATTGCCAGAACTTGATGAGGAAGGAAAAATCATATTGGAGCCTGGAGTAGTCACATAAACAAGAACCCGATAGCTACAGAATTGATCAATTTCAGAGTATCTCATCAGTGGAAGAACTTACCTATTGAAAATTCCACATGGGAGGACAATAATTTTGTACAGAAGCATCAAGAGCTACTCAAGCATTGAGGAAAACACTTTTTGAATGAGAGGGGCATGTTAGGTCCCTATACTACTATTGTAACCCCTTATTGTTATTAGTACAACCCCTCCTTATATTGTTGTGCCCATGTAGTCCCATTATTGTTATTATTGTGCCCCAATAGAAGCCCCACTATTGCTATATTGTGCCCTTAGTCAAGTTATTATTGTTATGTCAGATCTGATTATACTTATGACCCTTTAGACTCCTATATTATAGAAAGGAGTCTTGTGCATTTATTATCATCTTTCCCTTGAAGAGGCTGATTTTTTATAAGGCATTCATCTATCTTTTTCTATTCTTTTTGTGAGGCTCGTTTTCATAAACAAACTCTAAATGGTTAAAATTGTTCCTAAATAGTTCTTAAGTAAGATGTACGGTGGACTCCAAGTTGAAATGTAAAAAAAATTGAACAATAGTAATCATAGATGAAATGGTGTGTGTGTGGGTATATAATTTAATAAAAGAAATTTGGTATTATATGTTTGTGAATTATTCATAATTAAATAAAAATATTAAAAACCATTTGGATTCATTATTTAATAGGTATTATTCATAATTAAATAAAAACATTAAAAACCATTTGACTTTATTATTTAATACATATTTCTAATTCTAAATTTTGATTTAGATTAATTATTTTTTTAATCAAAGCTTTGTTTGGATTTCAATTATTTTTTTTCAGATTTTCAAAAAAGACTTTATTGCTCATCCTCATACTTGTTTGTTTGTTTGATGTAGATTGTTTGACGTAGATAAAAATTATATTAATTTAGTAAAAGAAATTGGTATTATATGTTTGTGAATTATTCATAATTAAATAAAAATATTAAAAACTATTTCACTTCATTATTAATAGATATTTCTAATTTTAACTCTGATTTTGATTTCGATTAATTATTTTTTAAATCAAAGCTTTGCTTGGATTTCAAATTTTCTTTTTCCAGATTTTTTGAAAAGACTTTATTGCTAATCCCGATAGTTGTTTGTTTGATTTTGCAATCAATTTAACCGTAGTACATGGCTACATGCTAACTCCAGCAAGCTTTTCCCAAAAAGATAATAATGCTCTTACCCAGAAAGATAATAATGCCCTTCGACATACTTTATGGGTGCATTTTCTACCAACCAATCCTTGAAAATCTGTATGGATAACGTTTGGTAGCATTCTCTCTCTTCAACCACAATAAATTCCCCTCAAATCTCTGAATACCTGCATCGGCCATTGTACTAGTACAGAAAGACTGGTTCAGACTTCACAGAGATGTCATCTAAAGTAGTAGAGATCCAGAGCGAGCTAATTGGAATTATTGAAAAGCTCCTGTGCAATGGAATAAACAAAAGTGAAGTGCAGGATAAATATATATTGCCTCCCAATGAACGCCCACAGATGTCTGAGGTGTGTTGTTACTCTGAAAACATTCCGGTGGTGGACCTCAAAGACCTGGATGGCCCAAAAAGAAGCAGGGTAGTCGACGAAATCCGACGTGCCTGTGAGGAGGATGGTTTTTTCCAGGTACATAACCCCTTCAATCCACTTTATCATGGCCATGGTTTTCGTTTTCTGGTTTATTAATTTTTAAACAAATAAGGATTACATAGAAGTGAAAAATGAGATTTATATTAATTTAGTCTTGGTTTACTCACACCAATTACTTGGAAGTGTCTTATTACATAATGATGGCATTAGACTTGATAGACATAACGACTTAGATGATAAGGACTTTGACTTGGCTACAACTCACACAAATAGGAAAAATAAGATATCTAGAATAACACCTAGGAACTCACACAAATCTAGAACATTTATCCATTATCTCCAAGTCTCCCCATTAATGGAGAAATGAATTATTAACTACACCCAACTTTTCTCTACATAAAGTAAACTTATCCTTTCCTAAAGGCTTAGTAAATATTTGTGCCACATTTTCATTTGTATTACAATAGATTAGATTAATTCCTTTGACTTCATATTTTCTAGTACAAAATGATGTTGAGTCTCTATGTGTTTTGATATTGCATAGTAGAGTGGGTTGTTTCCTAGTTTGATAGTGATTTGGTTGTCACACTTGATGATTGTTGGTCCTTTCTGTTTTTCTCCCATGTCTTCAAGAATTCTCAAATACAAAGAAAGAATTGGATGTTTCTTGTTGATGGATGACACAATAACTCATCCAATATTGGATGCATAACTAGAGGAATAATTCTTGTCATATGGATCTCCTACCCAATGAGATACCAAAATTTCCAGTTTCCCTCAAATATGGAAGAATTCTTTTGGTTGCTTTCGAGTGACTTTCATGTGGCTTAGCCATGAATTCACTAAGTATGATGACCGAATATGAAATATCTAGCCTTGTTGTAGTTAACTAATTCAAACTGTTAAGATATTCCGACACATAGGAAATAGTTAAGTTCAACTTGGTCTAGTATAGAGTTAGGTATAGAGTTAGGTAAAGTGTGTTTCTTTACCGTTGTACATTTGTAACTTACAATCCGACGGTCACGATATGTAGTGATCCGACGGTTCATTCTCTCCTCGGTATTACCGACACTTGATCCGTGGCTTGACACCCGATTGGTCCATGAATTCTATTTAAAGCACATGGAGGTTCATTTGTAGGTTAACCGTGCATGAGAGAAGCTTATGTAAATTTTCATTCTTTTATTAATAAATTGCCTGTAGTAGCCACGTTGGCGCAGGCCGTGGACTGTTTCCCTCTCTGAGGGATTTAACCACGTCAAAATACTGGTGTATTGATCTGTGATCTGTTTGTGAGCAGTGTCCTTTTGGTGTT
>APFE031258060.1:3894-67714 GCA_000404065.3 Pinus taeda
AACTAATTATAATTATAATTATTTTAATTTATTAAAGCTAGGGTACTAATTTATTTAGATTAGAAAGGAGGGCTAAAACTAAGAAGAGTTCGTGACCTTAATTTCTCTGATTAGGGGAAGCCAGCTTCCACTAATCTCCATCCCATTGTCTCTGTTGAGATTATGAGGGTGTTTGATAATTTCAAGAGCTTCTCTGATCTTTCGCTTATGATGTTGCTCCTCCCTAGCGATAATTGAAGCGCTTTCCAAACAGATGTGGTGCTTAGTTTTTGAGGAGTGTTCTGTCAGGGCCGAAGTACGAGACCTTTCATTCTTAATATCAGCTCCATGTTCCTTTAGTCTAGTCTGCAAGGAGCGACCTGTTTCACCAATGTAGCTTTTTCCACATGAGCAATCTATTTTATAGACTCCTTTAA
This sequence comes from Pinus taeda, assembly GCA_000404065.3. Lineage (NCBI taxonomy): Eukaryota > Viridiplantae > Streptophyta > Pinopsida > Pinales > Pinaceae > Pinus > Pinus taeda. Next base: position 4,311 of record APFE031258060.1, read on the forward strand.
ACTGATGTTTATCAATACTATCCTTGACAGATATCATACCTTGCCTAATAGTTCCAGGGGCGGAGAACTGCGTGCTTATGTTATTCTTCCTTAGCATTTTAGCAATCCTATCTGTAACTCCATGAATATAAGGTAGAAAAACCATACCACACTGAGGCTGATCACGGGCCTTAGGTTCATGAGATAACATCCTTTTCTCGGCCTTCTTTATTACTCTTTTAATCTCATTTTCTTTGTAGCGTAAACCCTTAAAGGTTGAGACTAAATGCTTCTTTTCTTCATTTATATGATCAGCGTCACAAATTCGAAGGGCCCTAATAGCAAGAGTGTTATCATCACATAGACATGTTTCACACTCACTTCATGCACTCTTGTCACGAAGGTTGTTGCATTAAGCAAAGTATGTCTTATGCATTTTGGATGGTCTACGTTGTGTCACTAAGTGTCTATGTACGATCACAGTCGAGTCCTATCATTGTTTACATATGTTTCATTGATCTCACACTTAGCCAATTTCCCGAACAACTTAACCTCATCTAGCTTCCCGAAACTATGCACTTTCCATATGCAACCATCAAGCTTCCTCCCTTGCCTGCTGAAACTCCGCAGTGCGCAGAGACCCCAACATCCCTTGGCATCCAAAATTGCACAATGGTTTCCTCCAGTGTCCTTCCCCCAGCTGGAATCCACTAACATAAGAAACTGCGCAGTATTCTCCCTCAACTGCTCAGTCTACCTTGTAACCTGAAACTGCACAGATGTGTCCTCCTGGAACCCATCCCACGACAATTTGTTGCATCCAAAAACTGCGCAATATTTCCTCCCAGCTGCCCAAGTTTCACTACACTCAGAAATTGTGCAAAGGTGTCCTCTTAGGGACCCCACCCCGCAACAATGTCTTGTGCCTCCAAATTGTGCAGGGTTGTCCAAGTTGCCCTGTCTGTGTTGCATATAGAAACTGTGCAGATGGGCCTCCCATGACCTCATTCCGGCAGCAGTCACTACCCGCTGAAACATCGTTGATCTATCTCTCAGTGGCTACCGGAAAAGGTGACATGCTGAGATCACTCCCAAGGAGTTGAGGAGAATAACCAAGAGACTAAGTGATGGTAAAGGTCAGGACTGCATGTATACTTTGTCGAATGCATGATCATCTTGAGGGTAAGTATGGTAAGTAAAGAAGAACTTTCGAAGTACATCTCTTAGTTGAGATTGCAAGACTACTTGTCATTGTCATATCATCCTGTCTTCAGTGACATGCATGTGTGCAAACACAAAAGTCATTTCATGTGTTTCCTCTACATGTCTTGCTTCCTTTTCGCTTGTTTGACCAACCGTCGTCTTCAGCATGTTGATCACTATGTCATGCTTGCGATCTGGCGATGTTGAAGGTTTGTCTTCGTGTGCATGACTTGTGTTCGCTATGTAAACACTCGTCGCACTCACACACGAAGTTGTATGCAATGTTGCGCAAGTGTCGTCACAATCATCCAATGACATATATCAATTGTCGCACTTGTCGCTCGCACCCTTTGGTCAGTGACACTCAACATATGTTGTCTTGTTGGTTTGAGGTGTCTTGTCGTCGAGTCATGTTGAGTGTGTGTTTGCAAGGTCATGTATGCACAAGTTCACTCGCTCACACTCTTAACCATTTTGCCGAAGATATGTCCACCAAACCACCCTCCATCAGCCAGATCTCCATTGAGTTGCACTGCACAGTCTCAGCCCTCAGTGACCAAACATTGTTGCCTAGAATTGCACAGAGCTTGAGGCTACCTCCCAGGAAGTTTGCACTGCGCAATCCTGGAATCAACCTAGTTGACTATCACACAGAACAACGCAAAAGTGTCCCAAGAAGCTATATCAATCTTTTTTTACGGCAAGCCTATCCATCAAGCCTCCCACTGGTCAACCAGAGAATTTGACCGGGCAGTGACCCCAAGCTTCACTCCTCCCAAAAATTGTGCAGAATCTGTTAGCATGCCCGCCTTCGCTGACTGGAGAAATTGCGTAGACATGAGGGACAGGCACCCATTGTCTGTCAATGCACTGACTTTGAAAATTACGTAGTTATGTCAGTTAGTCCCCCTGCCAGCTGGTCTGTTGCTCCTCCTGAAAATTGCGCAGTTCTCTTGGGTTGTCCACTAGTTGCCTGACACCCCGCTCAGCCCGGAAACTACGCAGATATGTCCTGCATGACTGCCTCCCAGTTTTGCACAGTTTTTCCCAGTAAGCTCCCACATCCCACTCCCAGCCTTCCCTAAAAAATATGTGCAGTTTTCATTGCCAATGGCTCCTGCTGCCCACACCACCTTCCCCAAAAAAATTGTGTAGTTCTACCTCCTAGCTGAGCCAGATCCCGCAAATGTCACTGTTGTCCCGGACTGCTCAACCCAACCTCTCAGTGACCTCTATACAGTTTTTCCCAATAGTGTCCCAGAGCCTCGCATCTCAGCCTGACACGAACTCTGCATTGTTTCATAGCCTTATCCTCTCTCTTAGTCACCTGCACCTGGAAATGAAAGACAATGCATCATGGTAGACTAGGGGATTTCCGAATTTGATGTCGACTCGTAATGAGTGATTGCAGAAACAGATACATGGCACGATGACGAACAGGATGAACAAGGAGCGCATGCTAGAAGGCTTGCTCAAGGTTGGACGAACACACGAAGCATACCAAGTAGCAAGTGAAGGAGACACATGCACATGCATGAACCATCAAGTGAACACCACGACCATTGAAGACTCTACGCACTTTGCCATGCGGAGGTGAAGCTATGGTACACCATGGGCACACTCATCACTTAGCAACACAACAGCTCGACACGAACAACACAACCAGCATGTGCATACCAGCGGTGTCATGTCGAGTTGTGTCATGAGTCGCCTCAGCCACATCACTACTTTGGGTCATAAATGTGTAATCAATGTAATGTAACGTGGTAGTCCAAGAGACCCACGAATGAAGTCAAAGAGTCATGTAAGTCGAACAGTCATGAGGGAAGTTGAACAATCACAAGGGTCAATTCACCCTTAGTTATATATACCCCTCATTTGTACATGCAAAGGACTTTTCACCTTGGCTCCTCCCACATAGCCTTGAGAGTCTGTAGTCTTTTCTTTGAGGAGCAAGCAATGGCTCCAATGCCCCGTTATTGGGGTTAGTGATGTATGGTGTACGGATGTGTCTTAGAAGCTTCGCTTAATTCAGAAGCCTGTTAACAGGCCAACGCGTTTTCACACATGTATTGTATTCGTTTGTAAGACTATTCTTTAGATGCTTGTAATGCATGTTGCTTTAACTTATACTAAGATAGTTGAACTATTTCGGTTGTTTTAGTGTATATGCTGTTGGAAATGTGTTGTATCAGTTGTTAACATTGTCTCACTCATGTGGACTACTCCGTCGGACACTCGACATATTCATTCTTGTAAACTTGTTATAATGGCCGTCGCACTCATGTGGACTACTCCACTGGGTGTTGTACGTGCTATATGTTCACCTTGTGTTTGTGACTATCGCATCTGTGTGGACTACTCTGCCAGAAGCTGCGCAAATCCTATTGTGTTGTGTGTCTTTAACTGAGTTGGGACTATTCCCTTTCAACTTGAGACTCACTTTCACCCTCTCCCTCTACAATGAAAGAATTTTGACACAAGTTACACTAAGCACTCACCGGGTACACGAACCTCGTTGTTTGAAGACTAAGTATACCACTTTCATGTGTTGACAAGCAAGAGATAAGGCATATCTTTAAGATTATGGCAACAGGGCCATCATACTGGATGAGACTCCTACACCAAATGGTGTGAGATCTAGTTGGGACTTCATACCGTGGAGATCCCTTGAATGTTGGAGGGTCCAACATCGTCAACACATACCCCTTATCCTAAAGTGCAGATACTGAAATTGGATTCATTCCCATATTTGGCACATGCAACACATTTGTAACATGGATATTTTTGCCCTACTCCCTCTAAAATGTGACTACCACTCTTCCAACTAGAGTACACTTGGACTTTTTTCCCATTTGTATCTAGAAGCGTATCTCCTCTACTTGGTATTTGGAGAAATATTCTTAATTCCTGTCACGTGACATGATGCCCCACTATTGATGTACTGGACACCAGTGGTGGTTGAGCTAGATAGACATGTAACCAGAGTGAGCTCATGTTCAATTCTTGTATACATTTCATCAATGTTCGTTGAAGCTATTGTCTATTGCTTATTCTTTTTTTCACCCATCTTTCTATTTGAACATTGACTAACATAGTGTCCCATTTCATGACAGTGGAAACACTTGACTTTGCTAAAGTATTTCTTTTTCCTCTCTCCCTTGGAGTTAAACCTTTTGCTTGAGCCTTTCTTGGGTTTTCCCTTTCCCCAAGAGTAATGTTCTCATCATCCTCACCTTTATGGCCATTATTGCTGCTAGTGTTGACATAACTCTTCCTAAGCTCCTCTCGAGTGAAATTGTTCCAAAGACGATCCCATCTAAGAAGGTCTTGTCATCAATTAATTACCTAGACAAAGACATCCCACTGCTTTGAAAACTCATTTAGCACAGTTCTCACGACCTCTTCAATTTCCACTTTTTCTCTAATAATTTTTAACTCGTCTCTAACTTGTTTGACCCTGGTAAGGTAATTGACAATGCTTTCTCCCTTGTTTTGTTTGGTGTTTCACAACTTCTCTATGAGGATCAACTTTCTGTTAACAATTGCACTCTGGAGCAGATTTAAGATGGCATCTCAAATCTTCTTGCATGTATCCAACTCTACAATGTCGAGTATGGTATGACCTTTGACCCGATCTTGGATAAGATGTATAGCTTTGGCATCCTCCTTGTGGCAGGTCACTAATTGCATTGGATGTGTGGGTGTGGCAACAACAAATGTTGCATACTCCTTTAGTCCATGCTCCTCCAGCAACAAAAAGTATTCCAGATTTCCAAATACCAAAATTTGATGCACCATCAAGTTTATCTTGATCCCTCAAACCAGTTGAAGCCATTTCTAAAACCCTTAAACAATAAACTCCAATAAATATGAAGAGATCTAAAGAGAATCAACCTGTGCGATGAAAACCTTGGTTTCTCCTTCAAAACCCTTGCACTTAGATAAAGAAACACCCCTGCGTTGTGTTCAGAAACCAAGTACAATGTGTATAAGTATTTTTTTTTGAACTACGGATAATTATTTGTGAATTATTAGGGCCTCTTTTAATCTTTCTTCTTCATCAAATAATTACACTTTAGAAATTTAACTAATAGAAATGACAAGAAATTAGAGATCACAATGCACAATAAACAAGAGACATCAGATAGAACAGAGGCCAGGGCAAAACTCACAAGGGGAAAACCCAACAATCTTATTTCCTTAGAAAACCAATACAACAAGAGATATCAAAATCCATTTATAGTCAAGGTAACCAGCTTCACAAAGTGTCCAAGTCAACCCTCTGCCGCAACCATTAACCACAGGTTTGGATCTGCTCAAGTGTCACCACAAGTTCGGATCTGCTCAAGTATCACCACAAGTTCGGATCTACTCAAGTATCACCACATGTTTGTATCAACACAAGTTTGGACCTTTGTTTCCTCAAATGTTTACCACGGGCTGAACCTTTAACAACAAAACTCATACCTTTGTTCACAATGTAATACTACAACCTCAACCTTCTATCAATCACATAATTCGGATTATAGTCTTCGACCTTTATCAATCACAAAACTTGGATCACAGTCTTCGACCTTCTATTAATCTATTACCAAGAATAAATCACAGTTTTCGTCCTTTTGTTACACTTTATTCACAGGTTCATATCTTTCTTTTTCACAAGTAATATGTCACAAAGTTCGAACCTTTCTTCAAGAAACAAATTACAGAATAATGTGTCACTTTTATTTTGCTTCTAAACTTAACTCTTGTGCCCAGACTTGTCCCTTGTATGATTAGACGAAATGTTATATGTTGTTATGCAAGTTCTACCTTTGAGGAGGACGAAGAGCTTCAATATAGCCAAACATAAGGTTGAATGGGTGCCAAAGGGGACATAGTCGACTTAAGGAGAAGAGACGCTGACTTGGACACTTGGGGCTTCAAATAAAATTAAAATTTGACTTTTAATAAATAAAAATAATTTTGGGCATGAAGATCATGCTTTACATGTACATCAATGATAAATATAGAATATGAAGATCGACCGTAGCTACAAACTTCAACACACTATAGATAGCTCTGATCCCATGTGAAATTTTTGCTACTCGAAAGGTGTTATTAACCCAATTAATTATTTCAATTACTTATACACAGCAAAATTAATTTATCAGTTGAAAGTAATGAATAAAAACATGAACAACACCATTCACCAAATAATATTTAAGTGGAATACAAAAGAAACCAATCACACAAATAACACATACTTTTGGACAAACGTCCCAAGAAAAACCCCAGTGCGGGGAAAAACAATTTTCAGATTGAGGGTTTTATTACTAATCTTCAACAAATCTACTATCGAGAAATTACATAAATTGCTTGCCTCTCACTGGAAAAGCTCTGGAAAATTTAGCTTTGGCAAATTTATATTCCCTACTGCTGATCAAATCGAACTAGGAAAACCCCACGACTTCCTTTCTGTAAATTGCACAGCCTCCCCAACACTCGCACGCCCTTCCCAGTAATTCGCACCTCCTCCTAACAAACTCCCACAACCTCTGGAAAACCCACACTGGAAACTTGCACTGCCTCCAGCAACTCACACGAGCAATTCTAGCAATTCACACTGCCTCTGGGAAACTCGCACTGCCTCCAGAAAAATAACTCGGCCCTCTTTGCAGAAAATGACATGGTCAACAAAACTGCCTCTGAAACTCAGAAGTTGGAAGTCTTCTCGGATGAAGAATAAACCCTTCAAAACTCTTCCTCAATCACTACCACTGAAACCCTCCTGGTGTATCTCTAAAAAAACACCAAACTCAACTCAACTCTATGTTTGATCTATCCCCAATGTTGCCCATCGATCTCCCTTTACAATCTCTCATTCACAAAGGATTGGCCAAGATTAGAAGTTATCTTGTCCCAATCAATGGCTAAGATCATCTTAGAAACTTTCTACAAGCTTTTAGAGGCAAATCGATCTTATCTCAACTAATGTCAACTAATTATCCATTTTTCCTAAGTTTTGACTTAGGAAATATTTAAAAATTACTAATTGACTTAATTAAGACATTTTTCCTAGGCGGAACTTATGAAAAATTACATGGGCTTGGAGATAATTAATTCCTTTGTGTTCCTAGCCTTAGTGACACCTCTCAAGGCTAGAACACTTGTTCGAGCTACAATATTTAACACAATCTAGCTACCTCAAGAAAATAACCAAAAACATCAACAATCAATACCTAGAGTTAAAGGCACTGAAAGGCATTCATGTCAATTCAAATGATGCAAGATAATTTTCTCAGAGAAAGAACCAATAACTGAAACAAACATTGATGCAATTGAAAAGAAAGTGTTCATCATAGAGAAACAGTGAGAACAAGCACATTTATTATGAAACTCCAATGTATCATATTGTATGCCTTGTCAAAGTCAAATTTAAGGAATATGGATTCATGTTGAGTCTCTCAAATCCACACCTCAAGGCCTTCCATACTGAAATTACCATGTCCAAAATAAACCTTCCCTATACAAAACCATTATGTTACTATTGAACAAACAAGTAACAATTTTCCTCAGCATTAGACCCACTATCTTAACCAAAATTTTGTAGGAGATATTCCACAAAATGAGAGGACACCAAGCGCTAGTAGTGCCCATTGCAAATAGTTTAATAACACCTTAATCCAAGAACCCTGAAAGGCTCCCACATAAGAAAGTCTCCCTCGCCATTTGAAACAGAGCATCACCAACAGTGTGCCACATAAACCTAAAAATTGATAAGGCAGACCATCCAAACCAGGAGATTTTCCATTCTTCATTGTGCTCATGGCATGAAAAATCTCTTCCTTGGTAATTTCTTTATTTAATATTTCTCTCCACAAATGAAGCTTTATGTGGGATAACTTTACAGCATTAATTTCTGGCTTCAACCACATTGTAAGGCAAGATACTGCCATACTGTACGGGACAGATAAAACTCTGGAAGAATGCAGCACTGGGCTTGTTGGCCTATGATTTGTTACATTTTTTATATTTAGCATGGTTTAATGATTTATTTTCTAGTGTACAATTAACAAATTGTATAACTTGCTCTCAAAATTAAATGCTAACCGGGTTTTATTGGATTTATGTTCATTGTCAAGCTATCAGTTATTAAAGTGTCAGATGACCAAACTAAAGCCTCCACATTCATCTCCTGTCGCATAATAAATATAAGATTGTAATTCCAGTAGAAATGAAAACACATATGGTTTTCTTCTGAATGCATTGCAGTTTTACATCAAATCGAGGTATTTCCATTAACATTCAAAGTTGATATCGTTGATAAAGTCATTAAAAGGCAAATGACCACTCTAATGGAATTTATTGAAATAAGACTCCTATATGTCATCAATTCATTGTAAAATTAATCAAGCTATTGTGTCAAATATTTCAATCCCTCGTGAATCTTAATAGATGTGTATATACTATATTCAATGAACGAGCACTATTTCAAAGACATCTCTTTTATGATTCAGCTCTTTGGCCCAAGTTTATTTTCATCTTCTCACACTTTTTTGAGTTGATAACTTGATTCATACCCCGTACTACAAGGAATGTAAGATTCACAAAGTTTTACTCATGGAGCTGTAGATGATTAATTTTACCTGTATAACTGTAAACTACTTTTCTCTTGGTTAACTTGATCATGTAATACAGCAATTACTCAAAGGGTAAGTTGTGTGACACACAAACTGCATGTACCAAGTTCCATTCCTGCTCTATGTTGTTGATGGGTGGCTGCCCAAACCAGGCAAGCTGCTGTTAAAACCCAGTTTCCTGGATTCTTTTATTCTTCTCTACTATTTTAACACCAAAATTTATGGGTGATGTAAGTGCATCATTCTGATGCAAAGCAAGAAATGGTTATTAATTCAAAAGAACATGAACAATTAGGGCAAGAACAGTAGCAGATTCATAATTTTTTTCCTCTCTATTTGTGGAAATTCTTACCAGTAAATTATTTGATACTTTAAAACAAGATGTGAAAGAAAGTTCTCAAAACATCAATAATGGTCCCCATTATAAAGCACGTGATAGATACTTTTACAATGAAGTGGCCAGCTGTGACAGAATAAAACCCTCGCTATTCTATGCACATGTTGGGAATGTGATCGTATCAACCCTTTGAAATACATAAATACAATAATCTACATTTACAGTGTCATTTACATGCCCTTTAGATCAGAGAAGAAAGTATGGATTAAAAGCTATATTCTTTCCTCAACCAATATAATAAATAGTAAATTGACCTAGCTGTTTTGATTCCTCCGGTATCTTCTGAATAGCCAAACCTTGCCAATAATAAACATCGGCACAGTTTCCAGAAACAAGTGTATCTGCTACTCATAATACTTTGAGGTTTTAACTCTGCACGTAACAGAGAAAACACCTCCAAAATCTGCAGAAATAGAAAACTAGCAATAAAGCCTAAATAAGATGATTACCATTAGAGAAAGTTGAAACAGATAATGCATTAGACTGGAAAACACCATGTACCAGGCCTTTCAATTAGTACTTGATGTTTATCTGGTGATTTATGGGCCACCGAATCTGAAGAGATTTTAAAGCTGACACAAGTCGACAATTTTAGATCTGGCTGATGGTGTTAGGGCAGATCTACCATAATGTTGGGAGTTACTCTGGCTTTCGGGCAGATATCATTACAAATGCCTGCTTCCTTATGCACGAATAGTCAACAAGGCCACAAGTTTTGCAAAGATCTTTCAACTCTCTTTCTGTGAAATAACTTGTGGTGGTTGTCGCTTGCATTGCCTAACCCAAAAAAATTAAGTGACATCAGATTATTCAACTGACCCATACTTTTCTCTGCCTACTTAATGTATCAAATCTTGTTATAAATCGAACTTCTTTTTTGTCTTCTTTTAATACTGTGTATGATCAACTATACATGCATGTGGGTGTAATGTGCATTATAACCTACAATTCATTATAGTTTAGCTTTTTATGTAACAGACTGAAAATGATGGTAAAGACAAGAGTGGTCTAGAATTTCTACATTGTTTATGCTTTTCACTTTAGTAGATAAAATAAGCAGCAGAAAAAAGAAATTTTCATCCTTTTTGTCCTGCTCTTACAATGAGGGTAGACAGAGAATTACCTGACGTAATGGCTTCACGATATATGAATCTAAGATCCCAGATAAAACAAAGGTTGTTGCCACAAACATGCCACCAGGTCTCAGAACACGACTGATTTCTGCTACCTATAAACATTTTGTCAATGAGTAGGAACAAATCAGATTCTTCTAGCATATATTATGTGCCAAAGAGTGTCTTTTATTCCCCAAGTCAATATTTTCTGCAAATGCTTAAGAAACACTAATGACCTAACATATCGACAGCATATCTTAAAAGTTCACAGATGCCTGAAGAATTACGCTTCAAGTGATCCTCTTGCAGAGTAAAGGCTTATACAGGATCACAATGGGAACTGAGACCAACCTATTTTCCGCTATTGAAAAGGTAAAATGGTTAAATCAGATGGATAAAGCATATGGATTGTTACATCTCTCTATTTCTCCTGACCTCCACATCAAATCTACAAAAACATGTGTGGACCATTATTAAGGTAACGCTCCACTATATTTATTATTTTTGACGTTGTCTGCCTCACACATGGACCAAGATTGGTTAGAAATCACTTGTATTGAGCGCATGGATTGTAGTTGATTGTTTAGAGGATTCCTTCTCCTATAAAACGTTAGATGATCCAAAATACAAAATTCATAGTTCACAAAGTTAAGATAGAATATTTATTTATTTAGAATATTTAATTAAATATTGGAGACACTTCGAAATAGAATATTGTTGTAAAAAATATGACATCTAGAATAATGTAGTATCTTAAGCTCCAATTTAGGAGTAGAGTTAGTAAATTGGTTAGAATGGCATTTATTGTAAATGGACACTTGTTAATTTAAGAAGTAGTCCATAACTAGAATAGGTTAGGAAATTAAGCTTATATGTAGCTTATTCTAGTGATTGCAATTGAATTGGTGTGTGTATAAACTCTTGCAAAATTATTATGTAGTTTCTTTTCTGATTAATAAAATTGTGTGTCTGAGGACACTTCTGCCATTATTGTGGTATCAGAGCTACAGTAATGCAGCTGATGTGAAGAGGAGATTCCAGCTGAAAATCATTTTTTATTATTATCAAAAATTTTCCTCTGTATCTTGAATTTCTGTTATTGCGCCACTTCATCCACCCCAAAATGTGATCAAAGGATCAATTCTCCAAATCACATGGTCTTTATGTGTCCCTCTATGCTTCTGCAAGGCACTAGAAAGAGTATGAGAGTGAGAGTAAGTAGAAGGGTCAAAATTAAAGGAATTCTGAAAATTACTTGCAGATCAGAAGCTAATATCTCAGGATCTTCAACAACATTGATCCAGTGATTCCACACTAAATTATAGCGTCGGCAAACAGCATAAAAGATTTAACCTCGTCCCTATGATCGTGCCTGTCTCTATCTTCCAAGAACTCATTGTCATCAAAGTTTTATTTTAGTCCCCATGATTGCGCTGGTCTCTATCGTCCGAGAACTCATTGTCATCATTGTCTTCACTGTGACAACAACATTCACACTTCAGCTATGATCTCTGAAGAAACTCGCATTTAAACCTGGCTTTTACTAGTGAATGGAGGGGAATTACGAGTGAATGGATGAATGCGTGAAAGAGATTTGCAAGAAATGTCATTTGAGTATTTCTCTTGTTCTTCATCGAAACACAACAGAAGCTTCAAAATCACCATCCAAGGGCCAATTTAGCTTCGAATCGGCTTCAAACCCTCAGCATTTGCTCGCGGATTCAGATGCGACTTTCAATTTTGTGTTTTTAATCCCTTCGATCCCCAATTCGAACCCTGGATTATCATATTTTAGGATTTTTTTATTGATTAAATCCTCGACAGTTACAAATCCTCAAAGAGGAATCTGGACTCAATGCAGTTCGATCTCTGGACGTGCTGCGTGACAACACGATGAACACCAATTGGAAGGGAGCAATATATGCATGCCGTTGTTGCCATGGAATTCTCTCTGGACCTGCTGCGTGAAATCACGATGAACACCAGTTTGCTGCTGTTTGATCTCTGAACCTGGAGATAAGGTATAATTTTTTTAATTTTGTAAATGTTTATTGGAGAGATAAGGAATAGTTTATTTTGGAGAGATATTTGAGTTTTTGTATTTTGGGAATTATTGTTTGTAATTTGTGAGTAATAAGATGTACTACTAAATTGTGTTTTTTTGGAGTAATAAGGTGTAGAGGTTATTTGTAAATGTTTGGGCCAGTAAATTTTTGGAGTAATAAGGAGATTTTATTTGTAATTTTTAATTTAGAAAGATAAGTGTGACATTGTAACTCAAAGTAATTTTTTTACTTTGAGGGGGTTAGAGTACATTTTGCATAAAACATTGCAATGATTGTAAATCAGTCAAATTTTGAAAGATTTCATTGTAAACATTTTTAAGAGAAATTGACTAGAGCCAAATGCAAAGCTCAGTGAATTTTCTCCTCCAACGACTATACGAGAGTCAAGGCCAAGCCTCGATAGATCATTTTTTGCGTGGTGTGTTTCGTGCGACATGTTGTTCATCTTTTTCTTGTGCTTAATTGTTTTTGGTGCAAAGCTTCAAAACTACAATGTCAAAGTTAATGAATCTGTTATCTATTCTAATAAGCTTGAAGGGGTAAAATCATACAAAACATGGAAACGTCTCATTGAAAGCACTCTAATATATAATGAATTGTGGCAAGACATATGTGATGGAGACATTAAGCCTAATAAACCCACAGATGTAGCTTCACTTGCAAATGGGAAGTCAAAAATGTCAAGGCACTAGCTCTTATAAAGTCTTCAGTTAATGATGAGATGTATATTCATATTGAACATGCATGGACTGCTTTGTGTACTTTCAAAGATCTATTTGATACACAACCTGAATAAAAAAAGGTTGATCTACAACTTAAGTTGCTTCAACAAAAAGTAATTGAAGGAGGAGATGTCCTTGAGTATATCTCCAAGCTTAAAAATATTAAGCAAGAAATAATAAAAGCAGGATTTCCACCAGTAGATGACAATTTCATGACCACAATTCTAATTGTTGCATTGCCTTCTTCTTACACGCATTTTTTGGAAACTCTACAAGTGACCGGAAAGTTAGATAAATTAAAGTTTGATGAGCTAAGTGAGACGGTGGCTCAACACAACAAAACTTTTGGGAAGAAGAAACAAGGGGAAGATGTCTTCTTCACAGAGGCTAGTGCAAGTAAACCATCAACTCACAATTCTAGAGGAAGAGGACATTTCAATCAACATCCAACAACACAGTGGACAAGATCGTGGAAGAAGCCAAAATAGAGGAAACTTTCAAAGAAGGGGAAATAGTCAAGGCAGAGGAAACTTTCAAAACAGAGGCAACCTTCAAGGTAGAGGAAACAATCAAGGAAGAGGGCCAACTCAAAACAGAGGTCAAAGCAGAGGCAGAGGACAATATCAAGGAAGAGGCAGAGACTTGAATCAAATTTTCTGCAGAAGATGTAACAAAGTGGGCCATTTTGCAGAAGATTGTAGAACTTCCATTGATAAAATTCCAAAGTTCCATCAAAACACAGCTCAATTTGCCAATGATCAAGATAATGATAGTTCGGAATATGTCTTCACATCAAGTCAAACATCAGAATCAGCAGCATTAGTTTCCACCTTTTTTTCAAAGTGATTATGAAGATGCATGGATTTTAGATACAGGAGCAACTCAACACATGATTTTTCGACAAGACTTCTTTTGGAACTTCCAACCATGCCACCTTAATTCAATCTTTCTTGCTGATAATACAAAACATACTCCTTACGGAAAAGGTATCGTTAAAGTTTATCTTCCTAACATTGGAGAAAGATTGATTTCAAATGTATGGTATGTACCCACCTTTAAAAAGAATTTGTTGTCTTTAATTTCGATCCGACAAGCTGGACATCAGGTGGTTTTGGAGGATGGCCTAGTTACAATTAATTCAATCAAATAGAACATGAAAACAGTGATGATAGGATACAACGATGAAAATTTGTTAAGGATGAAAGGAACAATTATTCCAAGGAATTCTGACTTTGCAAGAGCAGCAAGCACTAACATTTCACCTATCAGATTATGGCATGTGAGATATGGACATCTAAACTTTGACAATCTCTCTCAACTACAAAAACAAGGAATGGTTAAGGGACTTCCTATCTTCAAGAAAGAAAATGCAAGATGTGAAGCTTGCATTTAGGGAAAACAAAGTCGAGAACCTTCCCCGACAAGCTCATGGCGAGCAAACATGCGTTTGCAATTAGTACACAGTGACATTTGTGGACCCTTGCAAGCTTCTCTAGAAGGTTGCAAATATTTCCTACTCTTTATTGATGATTTCAGCACAATGACATGGGTTTACTTCTTGAAGCATAAGTCAAAGGCATTTGAAAAGTTTAAAATTTTTCGTCAACTTGTTGAAAATGAAGTCAAGGAAAAGATTGGCACTCTTGGAACTAACAATGGAGGAGAATTCACTTCAAATGTATTTAAAAGTTAGTGCAGAGACAATGGAATCAAACGACATCTTACAAATTTCTATACTCTACAGCAAAATGGAGTAGTAGAAAGAATGAATCGCACTTTGTTAGGAATGGCGAAATCTATGTTAACTTTTAAAAAGTTAATTCCAATGTTCCACCAAGACTCCGGTGCGGGGAGACGCACAGGGGGACATGTGGGAGTACCCTCAAATTTTAGGGAAATTTCGGGGGTGCGGGGAGTCATCAATATATATATATATATAGAGAGAGAGAGAGAGAGAGAATTCAAATTCATATTCATTGTTCACTGTTCAATAATGAAAGCATAAAAATATTAAATAGACAATTGAAATTTGAATCATTGATCCATCCTCATCATTCATTTTGATGCATACATCGTTCATATGACATACTCAAGTGACAAGTCTCATTATTGAATTAATTATTATTCATACATACCATGAGATTCGTAAAACAAAAATAAAAATCAATAATAAAATATTCAAATACATTGATTGATATCATTCATCATTCAATGGTTCATCATTCTACAATCTACATTGATTTAAAAACTAAATTCATCATTCATCATTCTAGAATCTAAATTGAAAGCAAAACATACTAGTATATTTTCAAAGTTTGAACACTAAATATATATAACTCAAAGTTTCAAAGTTCAAACTCAAAAATAGTTAAGAGTGAAGAGTCAAGTCATCAATATCTAGTGTCGCAACTCAAAAATGAAAATGGAAATGCCTTTGGGTTGAAATGAAAGGAGCTTTTAACTTTAGGTTTTGCCTTTCATGACTTTTAGGTTTAGGCTTTTAAGTTTTAGTTATTTAGTTTTAATTTTAATTTTTTTTTGGACTTTTAAGTTTTAGTTATTTAGTTTTAATTTTAGTTAAGAAAAAAAAAATAATGATTTTGATTTTTGATTTTGAATTTTGAATTTTTAAGTCTTATTAGACAAATTTAAAGGGGGACGCCCAGGCGCACCCTTTTTGGGGAGTCTAGACTCCCACACTGAAGGAGGACGCCTAGAAGCACCCTTTTTGGGGAGTCTTGGGGAGTCTAGACTCCCACACTGGGAAAACGCACCCCCTTGCGTCTCCCCGAGACTCCCCAAAAAGGGTGCGTGGGGAAACGCACCCCCAAGAGACTCCCCGTCCCGGGTGCGTGGGGTGCGAGGGGTGCGCGCACCCAACCCTGGGGGACGCGTCCCCGTGGAACACTGGTTAAGTCCTACTTATTGGGCAAAGGCAATCCATACAGTTGTTTATTTAAGGAACATGTCTCCCACTGCTTCTTTGGATGGCATCACACCTTATGAAGCATGGTTTGGTTTCAAACCTTAAGTTAAACACCTTAGGGTTTTTGGTTCCGTGTGTTATGCCTTAGTTCCAAAAGAAAAAAGAACTAAGCTTGACTCACGAAGTTTGAAATGCACAATGATTGGATATTCGGATGAGAAGAAAGGGTACAGGATTTTGTCAAATGGGAAATTTATTGTCAGCAGAGATGTAATTTTTTATGAAATTGAAAGTAAGAGTGCTGAAGAAATAGAACATCTTCTTCAAATATTAGAAACAAAAGGAGATAAAGGAAAGGAAACGGTACAAGTCAACCAAATTCACAAAATTGGTATGAACTTGATTTTCCTTCCTCTGAAGATGATTCATTCAGTCCATCTACTTTACCAACACAATCTGGGTCTTTTGGCAGTTCATTGGAATCTCCTAGTAGCAGTAGTTCTTCTGACAATGATTCTCCACCCCCAGAATCTGCAGCTAATCAATGTACCTCGGTTTACATTAATCCTCTTTATAATGATGGTGACTTTTCAGAATCTCAAACAAGTGAACATCAATTGCCAAAATGGGTTGTTCAACTTTTGAAAGATGTAAGGCCCGATGAGAAAAATAAAACAGGAACAAGGGGGTCCACCAAGAATGAAGAAAATTTTGCCTTAATCACGAATGCTTTTACTGAACCCTCCACATACAAAGAGGCAGTAAAATACAAAGAATGGCAACAAGCTATGGGTGAAGAATATAAGGTAGTTCAAGACAACAACACTTGGAAACTTGTTGATTGTCCTCAAAATGTTAAACCCATCGGAAGCATATGGGTTTACAGAATTAAGTACAACCAAAATGGAGAAATCGACAAGTACAAAGCTAGACTTGTGGCTAAGGATTTTCCGCAATAGGAAGGCATTGATTATGAGGAGACTTTTGCTCCTACAACAAAATGGAACACCATCCGCTTAACACTCGCATTAGCAGCGCAAAAAGGATGGAAAGTTCATCAGATGGATGTAAAGAGTGCTTTCCTCAATGGAGATTTACAGGAAGATGTATATATGGCACAACCGCCAGGTTTTGAAATTGAAGAGCAAGAACATAAAGTCTGTAAACTGATTAAGCCTTTATATGGGTTAAAACAAGCTCCACGAGTTTGGTATGCCAAAATGGATGAATACCTTCGGAAAGTTGGCTTTCAACGAAGTGAATCTGATCATACTTTGTATATTCGTCAACACGGTCAAAATCTGGTGATTCTTGTTATGTATGTAGATGATTTGTTCATTATTGGAAACAATGATCATCATATTGTACAGGTGAAAAAGGAGTTACATGCAGGTTTTAAGATGACAGACTTGGGACTACTTCACTACTATCTTGGAGTTAAAGTATTCCAATGTCCACATCATATCTTCATTTTTCAGAGTAAGTATGCAGCATAAGTTCTTCAGTGCTTCGGAATGCAGGATTGCAAGCTCGTTCTTACCCCCATGGAACAAAACTTGAAACTTTCAAAATTTGAAGGGGGGGAAGGTGGACAGCACTACTTATAGACAGTTGATTGGCAGCTTGATTTATTTAACGACGACTCAACCAGATCTATCTTATGCAGTTAGTATTCCTTCACATTTTATGCAAGAACCACGAGACAGCCACTGGAATGTAGCCAAAAGGATTCTACAATATGTCCAAGGAACAAAAGATTTCGGTCTTCTTTACAACAAGACTAAAAACTCTGTACTTGGCAGATTTTCAAATGTCGACTTTGCTGGTAGTATTGATGATCGAGCATCAACCTCCGGTTATTTAATGAACATGGGGTCAGCTGCAATATCTTGGAGTTGCAAGAAACAAGCTACAATGGCCACTTCTTCAGCCGAAGCAGAATAAATATTAGCATGGGAAGCAGCATGTGAAATTGTTTGGTTGCGCAGAGTTTTGCAGGATTTGGACATTCCTCAAGCAAAAGCTACATCATTATTCATCAATAGCCAATCAGCCATAAAGCTTGCCAAGAGTCCAGTTTTTCATTTCAAAACAAAACATGTGGACACCAAGTATCATCACATTAGATTTCTCATTGCCAAGGACGTCATCAAGCCATTTTATTGTCCTTCAGAAGATTAGGTCTCCGATATTTTCACAAAACCACTTGGCAGGATCAAATTTACTAAGTTCAGAGATGAACTTGGTATCTGTTGTAATGTATCTTTGGATCATGGGGGGGAATGTTAGATAATCCAAAATACAAAATTCATAGTTCACAAAGTTAGGATAGAATATTTATTTATTTAGAATATTTAATTAAATATTGGAGACACTTAGAAATAGAATATTATTGTAAAAGATATGACATCTAGAATAATGTCGTCTCTTAAGCTCCAATTTAGGAGTAGAGTTAGTAGATTGGTTAGAATGGCATTCATTGTAAATGGACACTTGCTAATTTAATAAGTAGTCCATAACTAGAATAGGTTAGGAAATTAAACTTATATGTAGCTCATTCTCCTGATTGCAATTGAGTTGGTGTGTGTGTGTAAACTCTTGCAAAATTATTATGTAATTTCTTTTCCGATTAATAAAATTGTGTGCCTAAGGACACTTCTGCCGTTATAAAAGGAAGGCACGCAACCTCATTTTGGCTTGGTTGGAGATTGATAGAGAACTTCTTTGCAGCAAGATTATGGTTGGATTCCAATTAATTTTCAAATGAGGTTCATTAGCCAGTGCCGTAGCAAGAAGAAAGTCTACTATTTTGAGGTATGTTTTCAAAAATGTTTTGCATTACCATTTACTTTAGTTATGTTAAAATAAACATATAATTATATAAACCCTCATCTGATGCACCAATTTTCCTAGTTGGCTTTTTCTGGGGACATTTGTCCAAAAACATTGGTGTCATTTTTATTCTGTGCGTGCTCTCAGTTTCAGTTTATTTTACGCACGAAATTTTATTGTGAAGAATTGCAATGTGATTTATTCGTTGTTTGCCATAGCAAATAAACCACATAATTAATTAGTTAGAAGAATAAAACTCTAGTTACTGCAATTTAAGGAAATTTCACAGTGAAGATTATATCCATCCATAACAATGCCATTAAGAAGCTAAAAATATGAGAAAAGAATTATCCACACATCAAAATGCATCCATAATCACCACGAATCCTCCACAAATTGCAGGTCTGCATTTACCAATAGGCCGAAAATCCAAAGAGTGATGGTTTGAGATGCGAGTAAGTCTCATCTATATATACAAGTGCTACTACATTGAATTAGATATGTGCAAGCTCCTAAAACATAACAAGATGACAAGTAACCCACAAATGGTCACAAGCCGACCATGATACCTCATCAAAATTTAATTTAATTCTCTCTCTAGCCCTCGCAAGGCTAACGTCACGCATGTGAAATGCTCTCCAAGGCTAGTGTTGAGGTCTCTTGTGCTAGAACTTTGGTAGAAGGCCTCTAAAATCATGATGAAGAGGGCCATCTCCTCATTCTGCTGCAAAACATCTTTGTGGCCCCTATTTTGGGATTAGGGCTCTGTTACCCACCATTTTGTGGGTGATATCCCTAGGAGAATTTTTTTCTCCAATATAGTCCTCAGCTGGCAACCAGCAGCCCGTTGCAGCCACCAACTAGCTCATTATGCCATTTCTCCGCCACCTGAGTCAGCCATGTGGTCCCTCACCCGTCTGTCATGATCGTACATTTGTAGGTGGGCCTCCTGAACTTAAAAGTATGCCTTGTCATTTGGTAATTGAGTTTTGTCATTTGCTTATCATGGACACTTTTGGGTATGGATTAATGGGGGGATTCGCAGGAAAAAATGGGCTAGGTCCATGCTCTTGTCCCCTATACCCCTTTTGGAAATTAATCTAGGATTTTAGTCCCGTAGAATCTCTTTTACTGACCATTTGGTTTTAAGGATGGTATTTCATGGGAAACCCTGATTTTGGTTGCGTAGTATCGCTCCCTCATCCACATATATTTTCCCCTTTCCACTTATTATTACCCCATTCATCATTTCTCCCACTTAGGTCCACATTCCTCCACTAGGTCCACAGGGGGCTAACTCTCCCCTTCCCCTTGCCCACACCTTGGGTCAGGCCCAGAATGATGCCCCAGAGGTTGATGCAGCTAAAAATAAAAGTAAAAGCATAAGTGGCCACATTCAACAAGAAAACGTACCCAAAATGCAAAAGATGGTCAGGGCAAACACATTTAACACGTGGGAAAAAACCAATATATGAGCTCTACCCCATCATCATGGCCATCACCCTGGTTCCTACAGGCTCTATAAGCCCCCTTCATCATATAAGAACTCATGATTGTCCCAACCCTTGTTGGGCAATGAACCACCCTACCTTAAAAGGGGTATCCACTGCTATATCTCAAACATCATGCTCTTACCCCTTGAGCCCCGAGCAGTTAATTAAAGAAAAATCATAAAAAGGCAAAAGGCATATAAAGAAGGGTGGAAAAATCAAGGTTGGGCACCTCATGTACCACGATTTATCCCTCCTATACATTATATACCCAAGTGTGGTCTTCCCTTTTATTAGCTACCCATGTATCCTAGCATGTGGCCCAGGTTTGCCCCTTCTCATTCCCTATTCCATTCACCTGTTTATCACATGCCACCACCTTTTAAATGATGTACCATGGACATATTATCCCCTTTAAAAGTAGAAACCACCTAATGGGATACTTCGTTAACCCCATTTGGAGTTTGGAAACATTAGCACACGCCAAAGCCCATTATGGAAGGGCGGGCCATTATGAAGTTCCCACCTGTGGTCCATGGTTTGTAAGTTCTTTTACTTGATTTATTTAATGACTTGTTGTACTGGAAGGCTAGGAGACGCATTGGATCTTATGGAGGATTGCAAGTGGCCTCCATCTTGGGTTTGGTATCCCTATACAGGGTCCTAACCCTCCAGAGGGCTATAGTGGCACATGTAGGGTGTGTGTTGAGAGCCATGGGCCTCCACAACAATAGATAGGACTCCATGGATCCCCAGAGATGTTCAGATATTAGCTCGAGGTCCACCTATTGGACAAGGAAGATGCACTTGGTTAACCTTTGCCCAGCCAACACCACAGATGTACCATGCACTTGGCAGCTGACCCAGGACTTGTAGGATGATGTGGCATCACGCACACCATCATCTGAGGCCTTAAAGATAGTCTGCAGGCATTTTTGACTCATTTGGAGACGCATGAGGTTATTATTGTGCCCCCACACTCACTAAGAGCACCACAGGTTTAGTATTTGGAGAACAAGGGGCCACCCCCTTGTACATCACTTTTGAGGGTCCTATTCTTCATTATGGCCACCTATGAACCTCATCAGGCCTCTTGGAGGGCCCTACAACATGTATTGTTTATCATTTGACCTCTTGAGAGGCTATTTCATTTATGAGCTAGTTTGATGGGCTTGTCACCAAAAGTTAGGTTATTAGCACATTATTTTATTTTTGGGGCTTAAGTAGGCCTAAGAATTAGTGTATAAATACAAGTGAGATGAGGTCATTTTCTCATCATCACTTTGGACTGGATCACTCTTCACTTTAGAGAATTTCGCACTTTTTCTACGATGAAGAATTGGAGCATGAATGAATTTTGATGTTTGGATTGGAGTATTTTACAGCTTCTTTATTGTCAAATTATTTATGGTTGGATATGTTCTATTACATGTAAATACACCCTTTTAATTTTATTCTTGTTTTACTTTTTTCACATGCATTGAATGGGGTTTTTGCTATAATAGGGCTAATATTTGCATTGCATAATTGCAAATTTGTGGAATTGTTGTTTCTATATAGCATCTCTCAATGTTTGGGCCATGTATGTGAATGAAATCTCCTAGGGATAATTCCACTGGTGAATTTATCGTGATAAGCCATCTCTTTTGCCAAGCGAAGTATAAAATCTTTGAGGTCTCTTCCTCTTGCCCTAAAGGCTAAGCGAAGTAGTCCTTAAGGCCTCCTTGACCAAAATACAAGTTCCTTTCGCATTATTCTCCTTGACTCCATTCTCCCCAAGGGATTAAGGCACTGTTCCTCCAATAGGGATCACTCAAAGAATACATTTTCTTCACCTTTCCCTCTCTCTTCTAGGTCTAGCCAAGTTGGGTCACCTAGGGCATCATTTTCCCGACAAAATAGCCCAAGAAAAAGTTTGATCTCCTAGCCTCTACTACATTGGTGTGTCCTCAAGGTCACCTCCATAATTTTGAAGCCATTCTGACGGTGGAATTGCGAGATAACCCAAGCCCTAACTCCGAAATCAAACTTTGTCCTGTTGTTCCCTAGGCCACTACCTCATAGGATTAATTTGACACCTTTAAGTGGAAATTCTTGTTTTGATCCTTTCCCCTTCCTTGTCTAGGTTGAGATCATCATTGGTTGCTAGATTCTCTCTCATTAATCGAGGCTGGGTCCGCTTGGACTCGTGTGGTCCCACACCTTTGAAAAGTCAAATCTTCAAGAACCATTCGGGAAGTCAAGTCCATTAAGGATTTTAGGATTGGGAACTCCTTTACAAGGCATATTCTATGAAAATTCGAGAATTCCACCCAAATCACCTATTGCAACAACTGATTAAACTTCTCCTATCTGTTAATTACCGAAACAAATTATCCATTGCTTCCGACAACAAATATCAAAGCTAATACAGCTTCAACCTTCACTTAATTAATTAATTTGCCCAAAACAAGAACAAAACAATAGAGAAAAATCCACACAAGTGACACATTACTTTTTGGACAACTGTCCCCGGAAAAACCCAATGCAGGAAAACTGGTGCAACAGCTCTGAGGGTTTTATATTATTAAGCAGTAGTTTCTGAATACAACTTTGGATGCCCTTCCGGCAATCCAGTTACAGAGGTAATAAATTGGCAGAAAAACTTAGTGAGATTATCTCACTCTACCTGGCAATTCCCAGTTGTTCCGGCAGCTGAACCAACTGTCCCTGGCTATCTCTGCGTTGGCCCTGCCTGCATCAGCCTCAAAAGCTCTGCGTTAGCTCAACTGGGAAACGCCTTGCCTTCTGGAGCAGTTTCCAGCCCTCCCGGCTTAGAAATGTCAGCTCCTTTGCAAAACTCAGACCTCTGCTCTAGATGACTGTGCTATCTCTACGTGAGCCCTTTTGGTTTAGCGTCAAGCTCTGCGTGGGCCCTTTTGGCCTAGGGTCAACCCTTCTGGTGTCTCTTTGCCTCTCTTTGCTGCGTATCCTGGGTCATGGAGAAGATACCCCAACCAAACTATCCCTGCCCCTCACTGCAATAACTCACTATCAAAATTCTCCCGGTGGCTCCTCTGCTCTGCTTCAAAAAATCGATTCTCTAAACTCTCTATGTTTTTTTTGTTGATTTGTGGTAGCATCGGATGTCCTCTAGCCACAAAAATTGGTGGAGAGGCTAAAGCACATGAGATCTCCAATACCCAAAAATGGTTTGGGTAGATTCTAAACAGTTTGAGAAGATATTAAAATAATTAATATTTTTAATGGAGTCCCTAAGTTTAAACTTAGGGAAAATTAAATATTAATGTGAATTAATATAAAACTGTGTTAGAATGGTCCAAAAGTCATGGATCAAGCTAGAATTAATCTTAGCCATTGATTAGGGACTTAATCTCGGCCGTTGAATTGTCAACGAGAAAAGTATATAAGGAGGTTTGAGGGTCACTTGGAGAACACGCCAGAGTGATCAGTCATTCTATTCTCTAGAGCAAGGTTTGCTAAGAGAGATAGAATCAGTCATCAGCAGCGAGGGGCAGTGAATACAGAAGAAGAGAGGCAGAGAGGGTACCAGAAGAATAGCGCAGAAGCCGGGAGAGAGGGACGCAGAGCCAACCAAAGGCCATGTAGAGCCAGCTAGGGCCCACGCAGAGGCAGCCAGGAGTTGCGCAATGCCTCAGAGAGCCAGTGTGGGTGACGCAGAGGCTCTAGAGGTTGACACAATGCCTCCAGAGGTTGACGCAGGGGTTATTGTGCTGACACTGGGCCAGGAAGGGCTGACGCAGTCCCTAGAGGCAGACATGGGGTTTTCATGGGGTAGATTGGAGCTAGGAGTTGTTAGAGTGTTTATCCAGGGTTTCAGCCAGAATATCTACTTCCGAGTAGAGAGGTACTTCTGTTGAGATTATTCTCTGTTGGGTGAGCCGGTTTTGGCACCCAGATTGTATTCAGAAACTGCATAATAAGAAAACCCTCAGATAGCTTCACTGGTTTTCCCACATTGGGTTTTTCTGGGGACATTGGTCCAAAAACAACGGTGTCACTTGTGTGCTTGTTTTGTTTCCTTCAGTTGATTATATGTAATGTGTTGAGCATGTACTTGTATTTATTTTCAGTATTTACATGGTAAATAACTTGTTAATTAATAGAACAAGTAGGCAGGAATAAATCAGTAAAGTACATGAAGGGTTTCTAACAGTTAGACTTAGAAATTCCAACATGGTATCAGAGTGTGGTTGCAGATCACAGGAGAATTGACGACATCATTCAAGCAGAGCAGCAGCAACAGAAAACAGTTGTCCCGAGTGACAGAAGTTGTTCCTAGCAGAGAAGCAGCAAGGAAGGGGTGACGCAGTGCCTGCATCATCAAGTTTGAGCCAAGAAGAGGATCAGCGCAGTGGCAAAGGGGAACGGACTCAACCTATGCAGTGCTTGGTCATCTTTCTCGATCAGGAAGGATTGATGCCAATGGCCAGGAGGTGTGAATTTTGCTGGTGTCGGGATTTCGCAAAGCCCAGAAGCTCTAACCTTCAGTTTGTTGGGGCTTAGGAGGCTGTGGGTAAGTTGCAGAGTGAAGTTGGTGGGGTACTGTAGTCAGAACAGTACCTAACAGGGCAAGACCAAGGAGGAGGGAGTTGCTACCAAGGATTTCTAACCAAGAAATTTGGATCAGTGGTGCAGTTGCACTAAGGATCGGAGTGCGGGCATCTCGACATTGGCAGAGGGATTTACACGAGGGAAATCGAGGCTCAAAGGGAGTCACATCGAGAACTTCCAAAGGGAAGTAGAGGAGCAGAAAGATGGCAGTGAACGGGGTAAGAGACCAGGACAGACTGGACGGAGACTCAAACTTTGTAGTCTGGAAAGCCAGAATCTTATCCGTTCAAGACCGGAACTGTCTCAAGCAATTCACCTTGAGGACAATAGCGGTCCCAGTTGACCCAGCCGATAACGATAAGTATGAGGATGCAATGGTGAGGACCAAGAGCATCATCCTTGACGGGGTTAAGGACCATGTAGTACCACACATTGCCGAGAAGAATACGGAAAATGAGATATGGGAGGCCCTAAAGAATTTGTATCAGCATACTTCCGTGCAAAGGAAGATGCTACTCGAAAATCAGTTGCGGTCATACCAAATGCAGAAGGAACAACAGATCGACCCCTTCCTCGGTCGATTGAAGGAGATCTGGGATCAACTGACTTCCATAGGAGCCACGCCGAATCAAGAATTGATGGTGAGAACAACCCTGAACGCAGTCTTAGAAGATTGGGAGGTGTTTGTCCAGAGCATACTAGGCAAGGCGACCCTTCCAGATTGAGAGGAAATGTGGGCGACTCTTCACCAAGAATAGATTAGAATGCTAAGCAAGGCGAGAAACAATGGTAAGGGGACCAGAATCAAGGAGGAAGAGGAGGATGTTGCCCTAGCATCCGAGGGAAACCAGGAGAAACGGAAGAAGAAGGACCTCTCCAAGGTCAAATGCTTCAACTGTAGGGAATTGGGTCACTATGCGAGCCAGTGTCCGAGTAAGAAGAGCAAGGGAGAGGATCCTGAGACCAAGGCTGCGACAGCAAGGGTGGAGAAGGAATTGGAGACAGATGATGATTGTGCCATGAGTGCTCACACGCCACTTGAGCGGAAGTGGGGAGACATCGAGCTGTAGTCAGACGAACTACAGGCGATGAGGGGCAGGATCCTCGAGGTACCCAACCTCTTGGATTATACCTTGCTACGGGAGCCCCAAAGAGGAGTAGCAGGACTGGCGGATGTCAATAGAGACAGATGCGAATGAAGTGAGAGGGGGAGCTACAATGCAGGAGTCCCAGGACAATGTGAGGCAGCAGTGCAAGACGCACAGAGTTGTGGCAGTAGCGCAGAGGTTAGAGAGGGAGCACTTGTCAGTGACAGAGGGAGCTTCAGAGATGTCAGAGATATGTTTCTAGCCTTATGGAGATGTCAGAGTTGGGAGATCAGTGACTTACTTCTTAGTAACTGAGTGGTAGTGCAGCAGTTAGCAGTGGTAGTGCTATGGGCAGCACGATGCAGCATGATGAGAGGGGTTGCAGTGCAGATGCAGCAGTGGCAATGGCAGGGTCATGGGCAGCAGTACGGATGCAGAGGGAGCTGTCACACAGCTACAGCAGTGGCAGTGGCAAGGCCATGGGTAGCAGTACATGATGCAGCAGTGCAGAGGATGTTGGGCAGTACGTCTAGCATCAACACAGGGACCGATGTCGGATGATCAGGGTGATGCTCAGTGAAGAGTATTACTAGAGCACAGTCCTCGGTAAGAGGGAGTGTTGATTTGGGGTAGCATCGGATGTGCTCTTTCCACGAAAATTGGTGGAGAGGCTGAAGCACATGAGATCTCCAATACCCAGAAATGGTTTGGGCAGATTCTAAACAATTTGGGAGATATTAAAATAATTAAAACTTTTAATGGAGTCCCTAAGTCTAAACTTAGGGAAAATATAATATTAATGTGAATTAATATAAAACAGTGTTAGAATGGTCCAAAACTCATAGATCAAGCCAAAATTAATCTTAGCCGTTGATTAGGGACATAATCTTGGCCGTTGAATTGTCAACGAGAAAAGTATATAAGGAGGCTTGAGGGTCACTTGGAGAACACACCAGAGTGATCAGTCATTCTATTCTCTAGAGCGGGGTTTGCTAAGAGAGATAGAATTAGTGATCAACAGCGAGGGGCAGTGAATATAGAAGCAGAGAGGAAGAAAGGGTACCATAAGAATTAGCACAGAAGCCAGGAGAGAGGGACGCAAAGCCAGCTGGAGGCCACGCAGAGCCAGCTAGGGCCCACACAGAGCCAGCCAGGAGTTGTGCAATGCCTTGAAGAACCAGTGTGGGTGACACAAAGGCTCTAGAGGCTCACGCAGTGCCTCCAAAGGTTGACGCAGGGGTTATTGGGCTGATGTTGGGCTAGGAAGGGCTGACGCAGTCCCTAGAGGTAGACGCTGGGGTTTTCATGGGGCAGATTGGAGCTAGGAGCTGTCGGAGTGTTTATCTAGGGATTCAGTTGGAATATCTGCTTCCAAGTAGAGAGGTACTACTGCTGAGATTATTCTCTGTCGAGTGAGCCAGTTTTGGAACCCATATTGTATTCAGAAACTGCATAATAATAAAACCCTCGGATCGCTGCACTTGTTTTCCCACATTGGGTTTTTCCAAGGACATTCATCCAAAAACAACGGTGTCACTTGTGTGCTTGTTTTGTTTCCTTCAGTTGATGATCTGTAATGTGCTGAGCATGTACTTGTATTTATTTTCAATATCTACATGGTAAATAACTTGTTAATTAACAGAACAAGTAGGCAGAAATAAATCGGTAAAGTACATGAAGGGATTCTAACAGTTAGACTTAGAAATTCCAACATTTTTCCAAGTGACCCTCAAGCCTCCTTAAATAATCTTCTCGTTGACATTCAATGGCCTAGATTAGAAGCTAGCCAATGGCCAACATCATTTCTGCTTGATCCTCGTCTTCTTCTAGAAGTTACACCTACAGTTTATATTAATACGCTTTAATTATTTTATTTTCCTAAGTTTAGACTTAGGGTCCCTTTAAAAATAATTAATCATTTTAATAAAATTGTCTCTAGGTGGAATTTCCCAAAACGATTTCTGGATTCTTTGGAATACATGTGCCCAAGTCTCCCTGCAAAAATTGAGACTTAGAGCACATTTGATGCTACCAGAAATCAACACTCCCTCTTAGCGAGGAATGTGCTCTAGCAATGCAACCTAATGAAGCATCGCTCTATTCTCTAACATCTCCCTCTGCGCTGCTGATGTTTGACATGTTGTCCACCAACCACTGCACAAATGTTGCATTTGTACTGCTGCTGACCCTACCACTGTCAACACTGCATCGCTACTGCAACTCCCTCTGAAATTCTGCATCTGTGCTACTGCTGGCACTGCCACTGCCAGCTACGATGCACTGCAATTTGTTGCTGCTACTCGATCAACAATGGAAAAACATCCCAAATTACTGAACTAACTATGTTCAGTATGATACCATGTGAATGCTGGAACCTGACTGTTGCTAGTCTCTGCGCTGATCCTCTAAATCTTCTGCATTGTTGCTAACCTCTGCTCTATGCCATCTGCATTGTTGCTAACTTTGCTCTGCGTTGTTCAGCCTCTAGCGCTCCTAGCCACTGCAACTGTCTCTCCAACACTCCTCGGCACCATCCGACACTAGTCCATCCTGCTACCACAAAATTGGGCTCCCGTAGAAAGGTAATGACCCAAGAGGTGTGCTTATCAAGGATCCTGCCCATCTGTAGCTCTTTCGAACTACAACTCCAAATCAGCCCACCTCTCTCTTGGAGGTATCTCGGCTGTCATCGTGAACTCCTCTTCCTCGATCTTCGTGTGCATAACCTTCGGATCGTGCTTCTCATCTTTGTCCTTCTTTCTGAGAGGACACTGAGTTGCGCAGTGACCCATCTCACCACACCTGAAGCACTTTATCTTAGAGACATCCTTCTTACGTCTCCACTGCTCCTACTGCCCCTTCGATGCGAGGGCTGCATTATCCTCCTCCTTGGGCTTCGACCCACTGTTGTTTCTTCCGTCAAGCTTGCACTTGACCAAGTCTCTCCTCAACTCCTCTTGTTTGAGAGCTATCCACATCTCATCCCCATTCGTCAAAGTCGCCCTGCCCAGGACACTCTGGACAAAGACTTGCCACTCATCTGAGACAGAATTGAGGGCCAGTCTAACCAACTTTGAGTCTTGAGGTGTAGACCCCACAACAGATAACTCATCATGGGTCTCCTAAAGCTTCGTGAGGAATGGATCCACAAGCTCCCCCTTCTACATCTGAGCAGATCTCAGCTTCTGCTCCAAGTACATCTTCCACTGCTCGGAAGATCCCTGATATAACGTAGATAATACATCCCACATCTCCTTAGCAGTGCCTCTGCAAGCGATATGATAGACCACATGATCCTTCACTCTGTCAAGGATCATTCTTTTCGCCTTCGCAATTTCTGCCTTGTACTTTTTCAACGGATCTGCATCTGCAGGCACAACCACCATGCTGTTGACATATGTCTTGAGGGCATGCTCATCTGGAAGGAATGACATTCTAACCTTCCAGATGACTTAGTTAGATGCTCCATCGAACCTAACCTGATCCCTCAAGCCACTGGTTTCCATTTCTGCACGAAAACTGTCGAACTGCTTCTCTTCTTACTACTGTTGCTCAACGAATAAGAAAATGAACTTCTTGGCAGGAAGTCTTCTGAGGAAAAATTCCCTCAACCGTACTTCCTTCTCTTCTGACGTCTTTCTCCCAGCAAAACGGCCTGCAGAAAACACTGCGTCCCACCACCAACTCCTCCTCATGCTGAGGCTTCAGCGTTACTCCCTCTACCCTAGCAAACTTTCGAACTGGAAGGCCTTCTGCTATGTCGACTCACTCAGGGAGAGATTGCCTCAAAAATCAGCCCTCTGACTAGGACTGCGCAAAACCTCTAGGGTTTTGAACTATTACCTCCTGTAGCTTTTTCAACCTCCCTCTTCTGCTCAGCGCTGGGTTCTCTGGCATTGTCCTTCTTGCTTCACCTGCACTAACTCCGATACCATGTGAGAATTCGAGAATCCCACCCAAATCACTTACTACAACAACTGATTAAACTTCTCCTATCTGTTAATTACCGAAACGAATTATCTACTACTTCCTACAGCAAATATCAAAGCTAATACAACTGCAGCCTTCACTTAATTAATTTATTTGCCCAAACAAGAAGAGAACAATAGAGAAAAATCCACACAAGTGACACATTATTTTTTGGACAAATGTCCATTGAAAAACCCAATGCGGGAAAATCGGTGCAGCATCTCTGAGGGTTTTATATTATTAAGCAGTAATTTATGAATACAACTCTGGATGCCCTTCCGGCAACCATTTACAGAGATAATAAAATGGAAGAAAAACTTAGTGAGATTACTTCACTCTACCTGGAAAATCCCAGTTGTTTCAGCAGTTGAACCAACTGTCCTTGGCTATCTCTGCGCTGGCCCTGCGTCAGCTCAACTGGGAAACGTCTTGCCTTCTAGAGCAGTTTCCAGCCCTCCTAGCTCAAAAATGTCATCCCCTCTGTAAAACTCAGACTTCTACTTTGGATGACTGCGTTGTCTTTGCGTGAGCCCTTTTGGCTCAACGTCAAGCTCTGCGTGGGCCTTTCTGGCCCAGCGTCAATGCTCTTAGTCTCTCTGTCTCTTTCTGCTTTGTATCCTGGGTCCTGGAGAAGATACTTCAACCCAACTATCCCTGCTCCTCACTGCAACAACTCACTATCGAAATTCTCTCGGCAACTCCTCTGCTCTGCTTCAGAAAATCATGTCTCTGAACTCTCTGTGTGCTTTTCCAAGTGACCCTCAAGCCTCCCTAAATAATCTTCTTGTTGACATTCAACAGCTCAGATTAGAAGCTAATCAATGGCTCAGATCATTTATGCTTGATCCTCGTCTTCTTCTAGAAGTTACACCCACAATTTATATTAATACCCTTTAATTATTTTATTTTCCTAATTTTAGACTTAAAGTCCCTTTAAAAATAATTAATTATTTTAGTAAAACTGTCTCCGGGTGGAATTTCCCAAAAATATTTATGGGTTCTTTGGAATACATGTGCCCAATCCACCCTGTAAAATTTGAGACTTAGAACACATTTGATGCTACCAAAAATCAACATATTCTTCTAACCTAACCCTCAAATCCTCACCTCCTTTATCCTAGAAAGCTTTGTACCTTAACAAGCAAGTAAGCTCTATTCTTAACCCCCTTCTAGGAAAAGGATCATTAAGGTCACTTTACATCCATTGGTTGATTCATCCTTCACAAGTGACTTTCTATATACCGGGTCTCCTCCCATCAGTGAAAGTCTGTAAAGAGTAGGGAGTCTTAGTTGAGGTGACAGTGGGCTAAGCCTCCATCGTTTCCCTTTGATCTAGCAGTTGTCCCTTTAGGAGTCCCTTTTAGGCCCCCTACTAGTTTGGGCAGTAACAGGTTCCAAAATGGGTCTCATGGATCTCCAAGTGGCTCAAAATCATGCCCATGCTCCATAAATGAGGACTCAGCGGATGATACATGCCCTCCCATGTCTCTCTAGAAGAGACATAATCTCCTCTGAGCCTTGGATCAACTACCAAGTATCAGGTGCAATGTGTAGCCAACTGGGGTATCCTGGTCCAAGTGCATCATCATCTCAAATAACTGAGGCAACGAACACGCTAGTAGTGGTGTTGAAGAAGCCCGTGGTGTGGCAATCAATGATCTGCATGAATGGAGGCCCAAGGCTCTCAATGCTCACTCTACAAATGCCATCATGATCCTCTAAAGGGCTTGAATCCCGTATAGGGAGTCCAAGTCCAAGATTAAAACCCACCTCCAATCCCACATAATGATCAATGTTGCACCTTTCACCCATTAGGTAAGTTAAACATTATGCATCTAAGTGAAACAAACTTGTTATTCATGGGCAAATCAACACATCAATGGGGTTTTTCTTCCAAGTTCAAGGGTTTGGTCATGTAATAGTATTACCTTACTAGGTAGGAGTGGCTAATGAAGAACCCTATTAGGTGGTTTCAGACCTATTATCCACCACCAGTGGGTGACACCCATAGGAGAAATTCTTCTCCTAGATGGTCCTCAGCTGGCAGCCAACAGCCCCTTGTAGCCACCAAATAGCTCGATGTGCCACTATCTCCACCACCAGAGCTAGCCATTATGTGCCCTCACCCGTTCTATCATGATCATATGTTTGAAGGTGGGCCTTCCAATCCTAAAGGTATGGCTTTCCACTGATACAATTGGGTATTTTCGCTTATTATGGACACATTTGGACATGGATTAGTGGGGGGATTCGGTGGAACGAATGGGCTTGGTCTGTACTCTTGTTCCCTTGTTCAATTTGGTGGTTAGTCTTGTACACTAGTCCCGTGGGATCTCCTCTATTCGCTATTAGCTTTAGGAGTGGCACTACATGGGAAACCCTAATTTTGGTTGATGCAGTTAAAAACAAAGCGAAAGCATAATTTGTCCACTCTCAACAAGAAATGTACCATAAAAGGTAAAAGATGGTCAAGACATACAAATTTAGCACGTGGGCAAAAGCCAATAGGTGCTCTACCCCTATCATTATGGCCACCACCCTGGTTCCTAGGGCCCCTATATGAACCCCCTACATCATTAAGGAACCCATGATTGTCCCAACCTCTGGTGGGCAATGAACTGCTCCACCTTAAAAAGGTAATCACTGTTATATCTTACACATCGTGCTCTCATTCCCTGGAGCCTCGAGCAATTATAAAAAAGAAAAATCAATAAAGGAAAAGGCGTATAAAGAAGGGTGGAAAAACAAAGGTCGAGGTAACTCATGCAACATGATTGATCCTTCCATCTATACACCCAAGTGTGAACTTCCCTCACCATTGCTACCCTTGTACCATGGCATGTGGCTTGGAGCCTTCCCTGATGCCCCCAATCCATTCCATCATTACATCACATGACCCCTACCATTTGAGGGATGTACCATGGACCTGTCACTCCCTTGGAGGTTGAAACCACCTAATAAGGTCCTTAAATAACCTATTTCCTATACCTGGGAATGCCTGTACATTCTAAAGCCCAATATGGAAGGGCATGCCACTATAAAGTATCCACTTAGTTCCATGGCTTGTAAGCTTATATACTCAATTGCATTAATGAACTATTGTGTTGGAAGGAGAGAAGACGCATTGGATCTTATATAGGATTGCAGGAGGGTCTTCATCTTGGGGTTTGGTCTCCCTATATAGGGTCCAAGCCCTCTAGAGGGTCTTAGTGGCATTTATAGGGTGTGCGTTACGAGCCATGGGCCTCCATTATAGTAGAGAGCAGATTGCCATGCCATGGGATCCTTCAACACCATTCATTGCTCGCCCGTGTCCCACTTATTTGATGATGATGATGCCCTGGACCACCTTGCTCAGTCGGCTACACCATTGCACCACATACTTGGTAGTTGATCTAGGGCCTGAATGAGTTGTGTCTCACCATGGGGGACAAAGGGAGGTCTTGCATCATTGTTCCACCCCTTATAGATGGGATACATGCTTGTTCAATCCAATTAAAAACCCACGAGGATGTTTTTGTGCCCCCATAGCCACGTGGGAGCACCACAGGTCATTTGCTTGGAAATCAAGGGGCCATCCACTTAATCACTATTTTTGGAGCCCTTCCACTCATTTTGGCACATGAAGGACTTCACTAGGCCTTTCAATGGCCCTCCAAGCTATTGTATGACCATTTCGGCCCTCTTGAGATGCTTATTTTTCATATTTTGGAGCTATTTGGTGGGCTCGTCACCAAAAGGTGTTATTGTGTACAATATTTTATTATGAGGGGCATTATGCCTAATTAGGCAATTCGAATCCCTTAGAGGAACATATAAATTGATGAGAGGCTCATTTCATTCCTCATCAGCACTTGAATTTGGGATATCTCTCTCTAAAGAATTCTGACCTACAATTGTGGAATGATTTTGGATGATTAAATGCATTTTGATGTGTGGAAAGTTTTCACTATCTCTCTTGGAACTTCTCTTTAGCAACATGGTGGATGGATATATTCTTCTTTGTCTTGTAAGTGTAATAATGTTATATTTTTGTTTGAATGGATGTCTAATGCATGGAATTATTTTCTTGTGGTGAAATAATGTGCCCTAATTAATGAGAATTAGTGGAATCATTGACACTATTAGAGATTTTTGCACGTGTTACTCATTGAACAAGGAATGAATGAATGTTCCTAGGGGATAATTTGCATTTGCATCCTTGAAACTCCATAATAATTGCCATCGAAGTGTAAAAGTCTAAAATTGTCGAGTAGCTAAATCCATAGATAGTGAAGTTGCTTCTTTAAGCCTGCTTGAAGAGCGAAGTTCCTAAATCTTGATCATTTTGACTCAAATATTCCCAATAGCTAGGCATTGGTCCTAGATCCTTGGTGATCACATTAACTTAACGAAATATCATTCTTTCACCTCTTTTCTTCCTCTTTTCTTCGTCCCTCTAAGGATAAGGATATTTTCTAGGGCTTGATGCAAAATTTTAGGGAGTAGGAATTTTAGGATTCTGTCCAGTCAAGTTTCTTTATTTATGTCTCCTCTAGGCATCTTCCAGTTTTGAACTAATTATAACAGTGGAATTTCAAATAAATTGATGCCCTAGTTATCACACCAAGTGGGAACCCTTGAAGCTACTTTGACTTCAGGATTTCTTGAAGGTTTGCACTTCGTAGTTCATCATTCAAAACCTTTTCTCTTAACTATAGGTGATCATTGGACGACCCTTTTCCATGGTATATCTCTCAACCCTTGGTCCCTTCTAGTTTTTCCCTTAATGGGTTTTTCGTGGAAAGTTGCCCTAGCTTCTCCCAAAGCTCACACTTTAATTGAATCTCTCCATTGAATGAGCCATCATTGCCTCACTTTGAACGCTAGTATAGATACATCAATCACAAGTGAGGGATTTTGGAAGTCTTGATCTTAGGCATTCATCATTATTTGAATATTCCTTAAGCCTGAGATCATCCTTCATAGGTCTTTCTCAAGGAGCCTTTTAGCGTTTCTTTAATCATTTGAACCATTAATTGCGCCTCCTCCTTTTGAATGGACCTTGGAAATCGCATTATACCTTGCCAGTGATCCTATCATTCAAGTGATTTCCTTTGTACTGAGACTCCTCCCATTGGTGAAAGTCCGTAAAGAGCAGGGGACATTGACTGAGGTGACAATGGGTTCTTGTCCCATTGTTGCCACTTGATCTAGTAGTAGTCCCTTAGGAACCCCTCCTAGGACCCTTTCTAAATTGAGTTGTAACAAGCCCCTAAGGGAATGACATGTTCAAGGTACATCTATCAAATGGCAAGTGTCATGTGAAATAATGATGGA
The DNA here is from genome assembly GCA_000404065.3 of Pinus taeda. NCBI lineage: Eukaryota > Viridiplantae > Streptophyta > Pinopsida > Pinales > Pinaceae > Pinus > Pinus taeda. The sequence goes on from APFE031258060.1 coordinate 39,617, forward strand.
CCAGAGTGAGGACATGGGAAGGCTCCAAGCCACATGCCATGGTACAAGAGTAGCTATGATGAGGGAAGCCCACACCTTGGATATATAGATGTGAGGGAGCATACGTGGATGCATGAGTTACCCTGGCCTGTATTTTTCCACCCCTCTTATACCTTTTTCTTTTTATTGATTTTTCTTTTGTAATAATGCTCAAAGCTCTCAGGATAAGAGCATGCTTTGTATGATGTGGCAACATTTATTACCCCCTTAAGGTGGGGCAATTCATAGCCCACCAAGGGTTGGCACATGCAAGGATTCCTTTCCATAATGTGGTAGGTCGCAGTTGGCCCCAAGAATCGAATGATGGCCATAAATGAAGGGGTAGAACTCATGCTTGGCTTTTTCCCATGTGGCTTTTGTGTGTCCTCACCATCTTTTGTATTTTATGATTTTCTTTTCTTATTGGTTCTTGCTTGTGGCCACTCCTGTTGACAATTCAATGGGGCATTGAATATGTTAATTCTCTTAAATTGATAATTGTTTGTGTTATCTTTTACTTATTAGTTTTGTTCATTATTATTCCAATGTGTAATACATCAAATAACTACCAAAACAATAAGAATAGTGACACAGTATATAGGTTAAAAGCCAGGGCCAAAACCCCTCCTCTTGAGGGGAAAACCCGTAAATCTCTTCTCTTCTTATAGATCTTTCAATTGACGAATACCATGACCTAGAGACTCAGACAAATCTCCTCCAAGATCAAGTCTACCACGGCCTCCTGCTACGATATCTTCAACCTCCTAGTAGATCTGAAATTCTGCTCCCCAGCAACTGTTGTTGCTTCTCTTGGAGACTTCGATCTCCCTCTAATAGCCCCCCTCTTGACTTCGCTTGCCTTGTCTGGAGTCCTAGGGCTAATAAGATACCCTAAGAGACCGTCGCTTGCCTTCCCTTCTTTTCTTCTTCCAAGCTCGACCACAGATGATCCCAATGCAGTAACCCTAACTTCAATCTTCACAAGAGAGATAGATAAGGCCCAAAAACACTTCCACTTCCTCTTCTTCGCACTTCCTTCTTTGACTTCTTCTTCTTCTGCTTCTTTGCATAAGAGATGAGTGAGTGAGTGAGTGTTCCAAATGGAGGACGAGTTCCTTTATATATAGGCTTCTTCAAGGGTGGGCATGGCTCTTCATGTAGGCCGACTTGATCTTGGAGGTATTTTGACACTTTAAAGACAAAATTAATTTTTCTTTACAATTTACAATGTGCCCATAAGGTCTTCAGTATATGACAATGACTCTTATACCTAGAACAAACCCTAGAAGTACTCAATGGGTGCTTGACCTATAAAATAAAATAACTTGAGCACGAAACCCATGCTCCAATAATAATAATAACTTCTTTTCATTTTATATTTACAAGAATATATTTCATAATTATAAAGAGTGAACTGTTGATTTGGGGTAGCATTGGATGTGCTCTAGACATGAAAATTGGTGGAGAGGCTAAAGCTCATGAGATCTCCAAGACCCAAAAATGGTTTGGGCAGATTCTACCCGGTTAAGGAGATATTAAAATAATTACTATTTTTAATGGAGTTCCTAAGTCTAAACTTAGGAAAAATAAAATATTAATGGGTATTAATATAAAATTAGGTTAGATGGTTCTAAATGACATGGATCAAGCCAAAACTAATCTTAGTCATTGATTAAAGATGTAATCTCAGCTGTTGAAGGACCAACAGTAAAAGTATAAAAGGAGGCTCGAGGGTCAGTTGGAGCATACACCAGAGTGATCAGTCATTTGATTTTCTAGAGCGGGATTTGCTAAGAGAAATCGAATTAGTGATCAGGTTGCAGCGAGGGGCAATGATTACGAGGCAAAGAGGCAGAGATAATGTCGGAAGCCCAGCACAGAGGCAAAGAGGCAGACGCAGAGCCATAGGGAGCCACGCAGAGGTTAACAAGGACTGCGCAAAGGCTAGAAGGGCCTGCGTTATCCACGCAGAAGCTGTAGGAGTGACACAGAGAGCCAGAGAGGCTGCACAAAGCCTTAGAGGGCTGATGTAGAGGGTTTTAGGCTGGCGTAGAGGCCATAAGGGCTGACGCAGAGCCTCAAATTGTGTTGGAGAGGGTTTCGTGGGGCAGACTTTCAGAGTATCTACTTCCGAATAGAGAGGTATTATTGCCAGATTATTTTCTCTGTCGAGTGAGCCAGTTTGGCACCCAGTTGTACTCAGAAAGACTGCATAATAATATAACCCTCAAAATTGCTGCACCAGTTTTCCGAAGTTGGGTTTTGCCGAGGACAATTGTCCAAAAATAACAGTATCACTTGTGTGTTTGTCTATTTCTTTCAGTTGTTGATCTGTAGATGGTTGAGATTTTATTCTGTTTATTTCAATGTTTGTATGGTTGAATAACTTGTTAGTAATTAAACAAGTAGGCAAAATAAAACAGAGAATACAAATAAAAATTCTAACAGGTAATACTTAGAAATTTCAACATGGTATCAAAGCATTATAGATCACAGGATAGCTGAAGGCACCAGCTGAATCAAAGAATTTGCAGCAGAAACATCTGTCCCGAGTGATAGAAGTTGTTCCTAGCAGAAAGGAGCAGAGAAGGGTTGACGTAGAGGGCTTGTGTCATCAATTCGAGCCAGAGAGAGGCCAACGTAGAGGCTGAGGAAGGCAGAAGAGGCTCACGAAGAACCACGCAGAGACCAGGAGGGTTGACACAGTTGGCCAAGGGAGCAATTTAGCCAGCGTCGGGATTGCAAAGAGCCTAGAGGCTCAGTGCTTCAGTTGCTGAGGCGTAGGAAGCTGTGCGCAGATTGCGAGGAGTGAAGCTAGTGGGGTGTTGTTGCTACCAAGACAGAACAATACCTAACAGGGCAAAACCAAGGAAGAGGGAACCACTACCTAGGCGGATTTCTAACCAAGAAATCTAGATCAGTATTGCAGGTGCGTAGGAGATCGGAGAGGTGCGATTCGACAGTTGGCAGGCAGATTTCCAGGAGGGACATTGAGACTTAGAGGGAGTCTAGCAGAGAACTTCTAGGAGGGAAGTAGCGACTCAGAGGGAGTCGAAGAGAGAACTCCCACGAGGGAAGTACAGAGTCAGAGGAGTCGAAAAGAAGAGCAGAGAGATGGCCATGAATGGACTGAGGGATCAAGACAGGCTGGATGGGGCGTCCAACTTTGTCAACTGGAAGGCTAGGATCCTGTCCGTTCTAGATAGACATCGCATCAAGGCCTTCGCCTTGAGAACCGTGGCTATCCCAGTTGACCCAGCGGACAATGAAAAGTATGAGGATGTGATGGCCAAGGCGAAATGCATAATCCTTGATGGGGTTAAGGATCATGTGGTCCAGCATATTGCCAAGAAGGAGATGGCAAAGGAAATGTGGGACACCTTGAAGACACTGTATCAGGACATTTCTGTGCAGAGGAAGATGCTACTAGAGAATCAGTTGTGGTCATACCAAATGCAGAAGGGGGAGCAAATAGATCACTTCCTCGGCAGGTTGAAGGAGATCCGAGACCAACTGACTTCCATAGGGGCCACGCCAGATCCGGAGTTGATGGTGAGGACCGCCCTAAACGCAATCTCCGAGGAGTAGGAGACATTCGTCCAAAGTATTCTAGGCAGAGCAAATCTTCCAGATTGGGAAGAATTGTGGGCAATTCTTCACCAAGAAGAGATCAGATGGCTGACCAAGACGAGAAGTAGCAACAAAGGATCCCAAGTCAAGAAAGAAGAGGAAGAGGATGCAACTCTAGCATCTGCGGGGAAGCAGGAGAAGAGGAAGAAAAAGGACCTCTCCAAGATAAAGTGCTTCAACTGTGGGGAACTGGGGCCTTAAGCAAACCAATGTCTGAGGAAGAAGAATAAGGGAGAGGCGTCTAACTCCATGGCAATGCCAGCAAAGGCGGAAAAGGAGGTAGAGAAGGATGATGATTGTGCCATGAGTGCTCATGTACCTCTAGAGAAGAGGTGGGGAGACATCGATTTGTAGTCAGAAAGACTACAAGCGATGAGGGGCACGATCCTTGAGGTACCCAAACTCTCAGATTATACCTGGCTATGGGAGCCTTGAAGTGAGAGTCGCAGGATGGTGGATGTCGGTAGAAACGGATGCGAACGAAGCGACAGATTGTGCTAGAAGTGCAGAAGTCCCATGCAGCGCAAAGGGGGTTGCAGCAGTGAGAGAGACACAGAGGAGGTTACAGCAGTGCAAAATGGCACAGAGAGGTTTGCGGCAGCGCGAGAGGCACAGAGTTGTTGCAGTAGCGCAGAGGCAGTAGAGGGAGCACGAAATAGCGACAAAGAGAGATTCAGCATCGGGAGTGTTTTTAGCTTGACAAGGATGTTAGTGGTTGGGTGGATCAGTTACTTACTTCTCAGTAACTAAGTTGCAGTGCAGTAGTAGTACGCAGTAGCATGATGCAGCATGATGAGAGAGAACTGTAGTGCAGATGTAGTGTTGGGAGAAAGGACCAGCAACAACACGGAAGTAGAGGGAGTTGTCGTACAGATGTAGCAGTGGCAGTGGCAGAGCCATGGGCAGCAGTACAGGATGCAACAGTGCAGAGGATGTTGGGCAGGGAGGCCTAGCATCAGTACAGGTACCGGTGCCATATAATCAGGGTGATGCTCAGTGTGGAGCATTACTAGAGCACAGTCCTCGCTAAGAGGGAGTGTTGATTTGGGGTAGCATTGGATGTGCTCTAGCGATGAAAATTGGTGGAGATGCTAAAGCACATGAGATCTCCAAGACCCAAAAATGGTTTGGGCAGATTCTACCCGATTAAGGAGATATTAAAATAATTAATATTTTTAATGGAATTCGTAAGTCTAAACTTAGGAAAAATAAAATATTAATGGGTATTAATATAAAACTGGGTTAGAAGGTTCTAAATGACATGGATCAAGCCAAATCTAATCTTAGTCGTTGATTAGAGATGTAATCTTGGCCGTTGAATTACCAACAAGAAAAGTATAAGAAGAGTCTTGAGGGTCAGTTGGAGCATACACTAGAGTGATCAGTCATTCGACTTTCTAAAGCGAGGTTTGCTAAGAGAAATCGAATCAGTGATCAAGTTGCTGCAAGGGGCAGTAGTACGACGCAGGGAGGCAAAGATAGTGTCGGAAGACCAACGCAGAGGCAAAAAGGCAGACGTAGACCCAGAGGGAGCCACGTAGAGGCTAGCAGGGACTGCACAGAGGCCAGAAGGGCCTGCGTCATCCACACATAGGCTACAAGAGTGATGCAGAGAGCCAGAGAGGCCATGTAGAGCCTCAGAGAGTTGACATAGAGGGTTTCAAGCTGACATAGAGGTCAAAGGGGCTGACGCAGAGCCTCAGATTGTGCTGGAGAGGGTTCGTGGGGCAGACTTTCAGAATATCTGCTTCCAAATAGAGAGGTATTATAATATAACCCTCAGAATTGTTGCACCCATTTTCCGGGGACGATTGTCCAAAAATAACGGTGTCACTTCTGCGTTTGTCTATTTCTTTTAGTTGTTGATTTGTAGATGGTTGAGACTGTATTATGTTTATTTAAGTGTTTATATGGTTAAATAACTTGTTAGTAATTAAACAAGTAGGCGAAATAAACTAGATAATACAGAATAAATTTCTAACGCATAATACTTAGAAATTTCAACACGAACCTAGTTACACATTTGTCAACAGTCCCCCTTAACTAGGGAGGTATTCATAAGAGGTACATGGTCATTCTCAATCTGAAGAGATCTCATAAGAAGAGTCAGATTGGTAACCCATCTGTCTAGCATCATATTAACCAACATTGTCAAATAGCAAGGCCTTGACTAACAACTCTATCTCTCCACAAGATCAGAGCACAATGGTGACGAAACCAATAATGTATAGACACCATCATCATTGTCTCCCAAGGTACATACTCCACCTGGGTGTTCATAGAGTATGACCTTCCATTGGACTATTCTTATCTTAGGTAGCTAATCCCCAAAGAATATCGGTCCACGACCACTCTTATCTTGAATGCCCTACCACATTCTCAAAGAGTATCGAATGCCATATGGTTACCAATCCTCCATTCTTTCTTCCCAAGTAAAGACAAGAATGTAGTGTCTATCGCTCCCTCTCAATTAGGGAGGTCAATCAACCAAACCAAGCTTGTCCCTTAAGTATACAAGCTTCTTGTTCGAAAGTGATTTCGTCAATATGTCAGCTACCTGTTCATCAGTGGAGATATACCGTAGTTGCAACACACCATTTTGTAAGAGCTCTCAAAATGTAGTGATACTTGTTGTTGATGTGCTTTGTCTTTCCATGAAACAATGGCATCTTGCTTTCTTCTCATCCATGAGACCATGGAGGATCCTAAACTGAAACATCCTCTCATAGTGCTTCTTCCATCCAGTTCACTGCCTCCCTAGTCGGAATCTGTATATCCAATCAATTGGACATCATTCCTTCTCTACTATTTCAAACAGTAGTTGATGGTTCCTCGCAGATATCTTAGAATATGCTTTGCTACTATCCAATGATCATGCTTCAGCTCCATTTGGAATTGACTAAGTACATTTACTGCAAAACATGTCTGGTTGAGTATTCACCAAGTACATCAATGAGCCAACGAGTTGTCTATACCTGGAAGGATCCACAGGGCTTGATTTGGAACTCCTTAGTCTCTTCAAGTTTGTGACCATCGGAGTGGTCATAGGTTTACAGTTCATGATGTCAAACTTTAGAATCTCGATCACATACTTTCCTTGACCCAAATAGATTTCATTCGGTCCTTGCCAGACTTTTAGTCCCAAATAGTAATGCATCAACACAAGATCCTTCATGTCAAATTCTGCTACCAGTTGCTTCTTACAATATTCAATTCAACCTTCTACACCTTTCAAGAGAAGATCATCTAGATACAAAAGAATAATTACAGGTTCATTATTTATGACCTTAATAAAAAGGTTCAATTCAGCAGAACTTTTTTGTGAAGCCGATTCTCTGCAGGTATGCATCCATTCTAGCATACCATGCCTTTGGTGCTTGCTTGAGGCCATATAATGCTTTCTTCAATCTACAAGCATATGCCTTCCTATCTTTGACTTCAAATCCCAAGGGTTGTTCTATATAGACTTCTTCATCCATGGTTCCATTCAAAAATGCGGCCTTGATATCCATTTGGTGGATGTTCCATCCCATCAATGCTACCAAAGAGACCAATGATCAAATCGTTGCATATCTTGTTGCTGGAGCAAATGTCTCTTCATAGTTGATGCCTTCAAGTTGAGAGAAACCTCTAGCACAAATCTTGCTTTATACTTATCTATACTTCCATCAGCTGCATGATTGATCTTACAGATCCAATTGGAAATAACCACAGATTTGTCTCCAGCCCTAGGTATGTGTTAGTTTTAGGTAGCATCGAATGTGCTCTAGCCATGAAAATTGGTGGAAAGGATAAATCACATGAATTCTAAAGAACCCAGAAACTGTTTGGTGAAATTCCACCCAGATTGTATTTTATTAAAATAATTAATATTTTTAATGGGATTCCTAAGTCTAAACTTAGGAAAATTAAAATATTAATGGGTATTAATCAAAATATGGGTGAGAATGATCTAGAAGGCGGATCAAGTCAAGTTTTAATCAGTCATTGATTAGAGACTTAATCTCGGTCGTTGAAGTCTCAACGAGAAAAGTATAAGAAGGAGGCTTGGGGTTCATTTAGAAACACACACGGAGAGAATGAATTGATCTGGAGTTCAATTTATGGGGCTAGGAAGCTAAGAATTCGAACTGAGTGATCATTCTGCAACAGAGGGGCAGGGATAGTTCGAGAGTACTGATAGGGAGGCGAAGAGAAGCTAATGGAGGCAACGTAGTAGCTAGAAGGACTGCTGCTGGGCCAATCTGGGCCCACGCAAGCCTGATGTTGAGCCAGAAGGACCAGCGCAGAAGCAGTAGTTGCCCTCCACGCAAAAAGTCGACACTGTCGAAACAGCTAAGAAGGTTAGCGTAGTAGGCAGAAGAGACAGTGCAAAGTTGATGCAGCACCTATGCAGGGCTAGCGCAAAGGTAGCCAAGGTTAGCCAGTTTCGCTGCCAAATCAACCGGAATCTGTCGGGTGAAGTGAGGTAAAACACACTCAATTTTCCGCCATTGTATTTTCTGTCACTGGATTGCTAGGAGGGCATCCAGCATTTGTATTCAAAATTACTGCTTAATAATAGAAAACCCTAAGTGTTGCTACACTGGTTTTCCCGCATTAGGTTTTTCCGGGGACTATTTTGTGCAAAAATAACAGTGTCCTATGTATCTTGTTTTTTGCTCAATTTCTTGTTTCATGTAATCAAATTAAATTGGTGTAGTTTGCAGAAGTAATTTACTTTAGTATTTTTCAGAAATAACTTGATAATGTATATTAAAATCAAGTAGGTGAAGTAAATTCAGTTTTGCTACAGTAGGGGTTCCTTGAGTATAGGAATTTTCACATGGTATCAGAACAGTTATTTTGAAACAGCAAGAGCAGATCCAGTGCTGAGTAGAGAGGCCAATAGTTGCATTTGACAGCAATTTGAATCCCCTTGAAGGGATTGTACAGTCCTTGCTGAGAAGCAGAGATTTCGAGGAAATTTCTCTTTGAGAGAGTTGACAGAGAGGTACGATTTCCAGCTCGTGAGTCTGCAGAGGTAGAGGGAGCGACCCAGATCCTCAGTGCAGTGCTTGAAGGGCGTAGTTTCTGTCGGGGCAGAAATCCGTCGAAAAAGAGCGAAGACGCATAGAAGGGGAATTTTCTCCTCAGAGAACCTTTTTCGCCAAAAGTTCGAATTTCTCACTTGCTGGGCAGCAGTGTTGAGTAGTGACTAGAAGAGTTAGTTCAACAGTTTGCATGAGATGGCATCGCATGGGCTCAAAGATCAAGACAAGTTGGAAGGAGCTTCCAACTATGTCATATGGAAGACAAGAATCTTAGTTGTTCTAGAGGAGTATGATCTCGAAGCCTATGTCAAGAGTGTTGTGGTTGTTCCCATTGACAATGATAAGAAGAAGAAGTACAAGGCCGAGCAGGGGAAGGCGAAGAGGTTCATACTCGATGGAGTTCGAGATCATGTAGTCTCACACTTGCAGGGCAAAGATAAAGCCCAAGAAATGTGGGAAGCTTTGTCTTCATTATATGAAGGTTCTTCTGAACAACGGAAGATGTACTTAGAACAAAAATTGCAGCAAAGATTGATGCAGAAGGGAGAAGGCGTTAACTCATATCTTCAACGTCTTCAGGACACCAGAGACCAGCGTGCTGCAGTGGGGTCTACTCAGTCTACTGCGATGGTATGGACGGCACTGAATGGAGTCTCGGATGAATGGCAAGTATTCATCCAAAGTATATTGGGCAGGGAAAGACTATCTTCATGAAAGGAGATGTGGGCAGCCCTTCAACAGGGTGAATTAAGGAGGGATCTGTTTAAGGTCAACCTTAATGGTAGTAGTGGGAGTGGCACGAAGACCAAGGAGGAGGGGGAGAACGCAGCTCTAGCATCAAAGGGACAACAGACGTAGAAGTGGAAGGACATCTCGAAGGTGAAATGTTTCAGATGTGGCGATATGAGCCACTTTGCATCCCAATGTCCTTTGAAGCAAAAGGATAAGGATGAGAAACATGATCCTAAGGCTGCTCCAGCAAATATTGACGAAGATGAATTTTCCATGAGTGCCCACACATCTCCAGGAGGGAAATGAAACAATATTGAGCTGTATTCGGGAGGACTGCATGTGGGCAGGATCCTTGAGGAGTCCACCTCTTGGATCATCACCTTGCTACGGGAGCTCAAGATTCAGCAGTAGCAAGATGGAATTAGTGTCAGATGATGCAGTGGATTGTTTGGAGAGACAGATGCAGTAGCCTGAGACCAGATACTAATCAGCGTAGAGAAAGGTTGGCAGCAGTGCAGATGGCACAATGCAGAAGTCAGCAGCAACGCAGAAGATTCAAAGGGTCAGAGACTAGTAGCATTCAGATTCCAACATTCATGGTATTATGTTGAACACAGTTAAGTTTAGTACTTTTGATGTTTTTCAGTTGCTTCTCTTAGCAACTGAGTTGCAGTACGAATGCAGTGTTAGCAGTGGCAGTGCTAGCAACATAGCAGATGCAACATTTGAGAGGGAGCTATAGTACAAATGCAGCAGTGTCATGGGCAGCAGTACAGTTGCAGCAATAACACAGTGTTGGTGGCGGAAACAGAGTGGAAAGGAGATGCTTCAGAAACAAAGCAACATGCAGTTGGACATTGTTGCTAGAGCACTTTCCTCGCTAAGAGGGAGTGTTAATTTTTGGTAGCATCAGATGTGCTCTAGCCATGAAAATTGGTGGAGAGGCTAAGGCACATGAGTTCTAAACAACCCAGAAACCATTTGGTGAAATTCCACCCGGATTGTATTTATTAAACTAATTAATATTTTTAATGGGGTTCCTACGTCTAAACTTAGGAAAATTAAAATATTAATGGGTATTAATCAAAATATGGGTGAGAATGATTTAGAAGGCAGATCAAGTCAATTTTTAACCTTAGCCATTGATTAGAGATTTAATCTCAGTCATTGAAGTCTCAACGAGAAAAGTATAAGAAGGAGGCTTTTGGTTCCTTTAGAAACACATACGGAGAGAACGAATTGATTTGGAGTTCAATTTCTCGGGCTAGGAAGCTGAGAATTCGAGTTGAGTGATCATTCTACAACAGAGGGGCAGGGATAGTTTGGAAGTACTAATAGGGAGACAGAGAGAAGCTAGTGGAGGCCACACAGCAGCTAGAAAGAGTGACGCTTGGCCAATCTGGGCCCAACAAGCCTGACGCTGAGCCAGAAGGGCCAACACAGAAGCGGTAGCTACCCTCCACGCAGAAAGTTGGAACTGTCGGAATAGCCGGGAAGGTTGACGCAGTAGGCAGAAGAGAGCACAAAGCTGACACGTAGCATGTAAGGCTAACGCGGGACCTATGCAGGGCCACTGCAGAGGTAGCCGGGGTTAGCCAGTTTTGCTGCCAAATCAACCGGAATCTGTTGGGCGAAGTGAGGTAAAACTCACTCAATTTTCCGCCATTGTATTTTTTCTATCACTAGATTGCCAGGAGGGCATCCAGCATTTGTATTCAAAATTACTACTTAATAATAGAAAACCCTCAGAGCTGCTACACCGTTTTCCCGCATTGGGTTTTTCTAGGGACTATTTTGTCAAAACATAAATGTCCTATATATCTTGTTCTTTGCTCAGTTTCTTGGTTTATGTAATCAAATTAAATTGGTGTAAGCTGCAGAAGTAATTTACTTCAATATTTTTTAGAAAATAACTTGATAAGGTATATTAAATTCAAGTAGGTGAAGTAAATTTAGTTTTGCTAAAGTAGGTGTTGACCACTACGTGTCAACGACTCATAGCAGTACACCCCTTTTTCGCAAAAGGGATAGCGCTTGATCGATGTGTTCCTGCCAACCAACTATCATCGTCAGCCTGAGGATCATGTTATAATGTAAACCCATTCTGCATGTGTATAATGCAAATAATCTCAGCGATTCCGTGTCGTGTATGTAATCACCTAGGTAAACCTACTTTTCTGGTGACGATCTACATTCTGGGAGGTTTTTGTCTTACCAATCCATTCTCGGATGGTCAGCAGAGTTTTCCTTCAGCCTTACCCCAAAGCCAGAGTGGATTTTGTCACTTGGATCTTAGGAGAGTCCTAGTGTTATAGATCGAGTCTATGTAAAAGTGATTTGGGAATAATCCTAACAATTTGGTTAGGTTATTTTATTACAAATTGCTTAGTCTATTAGATTATATTTGTGTCGCAGAAATGGGTAGTCTGTGACTCTGTGAGGGTCTATTTCAGATGGGTTTTCCCCTTGTGATGTAAAAGATATGAAAATGATGATGTAAAGTGTCTTGAGGGTTGGAAAAATAATTTATCCCCTCATAGGTTAATTAATTAGATTTTATGGCCAAAGTTAATTCAAATCCTAAGCCAGAAATTTAATTAATTATAGGTCCTAAGTAAATTTAAATTTTCCAAAGGCAAAATTTGTGGGTCCTTTAAAAAATAAATTTTAAAGAGGTGCAAAAATCTTTGGGGTTTTAACGTATTGTAGTGTTCCTCTTCATGAATTTATGGTAACATTGTTTTAATTTTTGCTTAATATTATATGAAAACTATCAATCAATAACTCTCTTAGAATAATCTGAATACAGGTACCTTATTCAGTTTGTTGGATCTAGGGTAACATTTTTAATTTTGATTGAAGTAGCAGGTATCTCTATTTCTTCATAATTTTATTGTTGTTCTATTTCTCTACTTGATTTGATGGTTGATCTAGTGTTTGCAGAAGATCTCTCAGGTTCTCATTGAGCATTTGGGGATAGTCTTCGGTTGGACCAGCCAACTCTCAACACATATTTTCTGAAGAGCCTACTTCATATAAGCCTCATGATCTAACGATAATCTTTTTTCTGCAGGGTGTTTTTGGGCCAGTACCTCTCTAAAATTTCAAAATCTTTTAAATACTTTGTGGAATTTTTGATAGACTAGCTATTAAGAGCCTTAGATTATTAGATCTAGGAGCGGAGTTAGACTCATACTCCTCAGATCTGATAGATCTATAAATTATATTATCAGATCTGGGAGCGGAGTTGGACTCATACTCCTTAGATCTGATAGATCTATAAATTATTTGTATAGATTTGTTATTTACTTGTGTAGATCTAAAATTTTGTAACATAATTTTGAATTGTAACACTTGGGTTTTTGGGATTTTCTCTATTTTTGTATATATTGGGTATTGGGTTTTTCTCTTTTCACTTGTGCAGGAATAGATCTGAGAAATCAGCCAAGAAAATCTTCAGATCCGAGCTAAATCTAGACCCTGGAGAGCAAGATCTGGGCTCAAAGATTGTTTGCAGGAATAGATCTGAGAAATCAGCCAAGAAAATCTTCAAATCTGAGCTAGATTTAGACCCTGGAGGGCAATATCTAGGCTCAAAGATTGTTTGCAGGAATAGATCTGAGAAATCAGCCAAGTAAATCTTCAGATCTGAGCTAGATCTAGACCCTAAAGGGCAAGATCTGGGCTCAAAGATTGTTTGCAGGAATAGATCTGAGAAATCAGCCAAGTAAATCTTCAGATCAAAGTTAGATCTAGACCCTGGAGGGCAAGATCTAGGCTCAAAGATTATTTGCAGGAATAGATCTGAGAAATCAACCAAGTAAATCTTCAAATCTGAGATTTTTCAAGCAGATCTGGGGGTTTTGAGACAGATTTAGGCCCTGGAGAGCAAAATCTTATCCCAAATATTTTTACAAGGCCATCCATTAAAGATTTTGCAATAAATCTAAAGATCTGAAGCAAAATAATTTTTTTTAGAATAAGGATTTCAAGTTTTGGTGCTCCTAAACCCAGATCTGCCTTCTCCTAGCCCAACGCTAGTTCTATTGGGCCTAGTGCTAGCTCTTATTGGTCCTAGATTCCCTTGCTCCATTTCTGATTTGAATATTTAATTTTCTGAAGCTAATCATTGGTGGATTTTTGCAGAAAATTTGGTAAAAATTTGTGTTTCAGATATTAAAAAAAAAATTGGCAACTTGGGCAAGTGATCTTCAAGGCCTAAGGCCTAAGGGTTTGATCTCTAAACCATATTTTTCCCACTGTTTGCTACAACAATCATATACATTTCTAATAGTGGTGAAAAACACATCTAAGTGGTTTGAAATTAACTAAGAAATTGCTAAATATATTAATAAGTCATTTATGTTTGATGTGTACCAAAAATTTGGCCTAGATCTTCATTTTGTGTGACTGTTATCTTTGAATAACTTTGTTTCTGAAATTTGAAATATAACAGTGGAAAAATTTCATATGGGTTAATCTAAAATCAGTTCCTAAGTTGTCTCATACATTAAGGAATTAATTTCTTGAGTTGCGCATTCATCATTAGGCTTATTTCATGTTTTAATTGCTGGTTGTAATAAGTATATCAGATCTGATATAAGTCTGGAAATCACATCATAACAAGCTGAAAGTTTTTGATAATTCATGTCGGCAAGTTTGGAGAAATTTCGGTAAATTTTTTGCATAAAGATATCATTGATAGCTTACTGTTTTCATTGTCATATTGTTGTTGTCATAAAGTTTTTTTTACTGCTGTCCTAAAAAATAATTTCTGAAAATTAAGTACTCTATCATGGAATCGTGATAAAATGCATATCTTTTGTTTCATAAACTGAGTATTTTTCGAGCATCTCTTGACATTGATTGCAAAGTTGTTTTTGTTCTCTTTGAGCTAAATTGTATCAAGAAGATTTGAAATAAGCTGGTGTTTTAATTGTAATAGCTTCAAGAATTTATCTTTTAAGTCTTCATCTATAAAGCGGACATCTCATTTGGGTAATTGAGTTCTTTGGCAACTTAAGTGTTTTCCCATCTTCAAGTCTAACTTCATTTCATCTTCCGGTGCATTTGCATATAAGTTAACTTTGCATAGATAAAATTTACTTCCAAGCATAAGCTTGGTCGATAGACAAATAGATCTCCATCCGTCTTTTCTTGAGAAGCCTGTTTTAATAGTACTTGAAACAGTGACCTTACAGTGGTCAAAGCCACAGTTCTCTGGAGCGCCGGAGGCACTGTGTATGTTAGAATTTCAGGAGAGGTATCGTTAGTTACACCTTAGTGTGCTTCTCCTGATCTTCTCTCTGCCAATTACTACAAAATCAGGCTCAACACAGAAAGGATTGAAGGGTTCACATTTAAATAGGCATTTAACTAAAATTAACCAAGATTCTTGCATCTCACATTAGTTTTAGGATCTGCATTTCATATAAAACAGTCATTCATCTAAGCAGCAGTTGCTAATCGATTACTTGGTCTTAATTTCCCTAGCAAGATCGTTGACTCCATAAGGCACTGGTATCAATCATTTAAAATCTACTCAAATCTTATAAGTCTTGCTAAATCTTAAATCAAGTACTTGATTGCTTCACTGTGTCTCCCGAACTAGTTGGTTCCCAACCAGTTCTTCTTCATTCCACTTTTCCATAGGGTCTACCCCCCCTTAGCCTGCTGTAGGGAGACAGCTTAAATAGAGAGATTGAGGATCGAGGTGATAGCCCCCGATCTAAGCCGTTGTCGCGGTGCCTAGACATTCTATGTGACAACAGTAGGGATTCCTTGAGTATAGGAATTTTCACAGTATGATCTCCCAGACTCCATTCTTCATTATAGATTAATACTCTTCATTCATGGCATCCTTCCATTCTTGATGTTTCTAAAACCTCTTCAAAGGTGGATGGTTCTGCTTCTATTAATTTTGTCATGTATGCAGCATATCCAGAATATTTCTTGGGTCTCTTACTTTCTCTAAATGATCCTTGCGCTGCCCCAATATGTTAAAATTGGCAACTAGGGCCAAACTCCAATATGTTAAAATTGGCAACTAGGGCCAAACTCCACATGTATCATCTTATTTATGACCGCTGATATTTTTCTTGGATTCCTCTCTCCGAGAGGTGTAGGATTGATCTAAAGATCATCCGATTCTGACATGTACAAATGAAGTTATGAATTTATTTTGTTTATGGTCAAATTGCCAAGGTCCAACAGTCACGTTTATTCATCCTCAACGTTGCATATAAATAGAAGGTGACATAGCCTCATTTGGACACACTCATCTTTACACTTCTCTCTCTCTCTCTCCTCATTGATTGAGTACAGATTTCTGGGCCTCTCTCTCTCCCCATGTCCGAAATTTCAGGAGACCGAAATTTCTAGAGAGCAAAATTTCATGCGGTCGAAATTTTAGGAGACCAAGTGTTGACCAACGTTGACTGCAACTAGGCCTGACTGCAGGTGGGTTGTTTGACCAAACTTTGACTGGGCTAAATTTGACTTTTTGAGGGTTGTTTTATCTTGTTGTTTGGAGGCCAAAGCTGACTAAAGTTGACCTATTGTTGAGGGTCAAATCTGCCCTGTTGACCAACATTGACTTTTCTGGTTAGGGCTCTTTTGTTGTTGTTATAAATTATCAGATTTGTAAATTGTACTATCACTCTTTGCTGAACTATTGAAGAATATAAGAAGAATTGATTAAGGGTTTCCTCACATTGGGGTTTGTCCCTGGCTGGTGCCACATCTTGTGTTTGCTTGTCTTGGCTTGTCTTCTACGATTTATGTTTATGTTATATCTACATTTTACTATCATGCTAAATGTGATTGTTAATCTGGAATTGATGTTGAGCTAATATGGAAAATTGAAGTAAATTTGTTATCAGCATAGAACATACCATTGTTACCTAAAATTAACATGGTATCAAAGCGAAGGTGAAGACAAACCCCAAGCAAGAGTGAAAGAGAAATAACCAAAGACAGTTGGGCAAGGACAAAAGGTTCAATGGGTTTCTCATCGTACTTCCCGACTAAAGACAAGCTCCATGATAAAGTCTGACTATCATGGATGGAAGATGTCTCTTTATCTGACCTTGGAAGAACAAGAAGTGTTGGATTATGTGAAGGATAAAATCCCTGAGCCTCCTTCAAATGCACCGGTTGCTGCGAAGACCAAATACAATAGGGTTGAAGTCAAAGCAAAGAAGATTATCAGAGATTCCATTAACAAGCCTCAGGTGGCCTACATCTTCGATTTGAACACCTCCAAGGAGATCTACAACAGGTTGGTCAGCATGTTCATGGTTAGTGATGCAAATCAAATTTTATTTATCAGAAATAAGTTGAAGGATATTAAGAAGGGAAAGGACGAGGATATTCAACCCTACTTCTTAAGGACCATTGAGATCAAGAATGATCTACTTTCGATTGGAGAGGTCATTCCTGACAGGGAACTTACTATCACTACCCTCGGAGGACTCCCACCCGAGTGGTATATATTTAGAACCACTATTCTAATGATCAAATTCCAGGGTTTGAAGAATTGATGTCGAGATGCATTCAAGAAGAAACAAGAATGGTGGAGCAAGAAATGCCTTCTAATAGAAGTAACCCCACTGCATTCTCCACTCATGCCAAAAGGAGGAATAATGCAAGGTCTAAAGGTCATTTCAATGGAAACCCGGATTTAAGGGTGGGAGGACGAGCAGTGCTTTGTTTGCAATAAGTTTGGCCACTATGCAAGGGAGTGTCCAAATAGAAGGGACACGTCACATGATTATGATCACAATCATTCTAGGGGCAACTTCAACAACAACGATCAAAGGAATGGTAGGTCCAATGGAAAAGGAAAAAGGAATGCGGGACATCAAGGAAATGGTCAACCCTCCAAAATCAAGGAACACCAAGTATGAAGAATCAAATGTTGTTAACAATAAGCAAAAGGAGTACTATCTTATATCAGCCCTCTACACTACCTCTCCTCCAGAATAGTGGTGCCTCAAGGCACTTCACCGGATACAAGGAAGCTCTCTCTAATTTGATAGAGAAGGAGACAAACTTGGAGATTATTCTTGGAGACAATGCCACCTATCCCGTAAAGGGAGTAGGGAATGTTACCCTTCAGTTGAATCAAGGTAACACTATTCATTTACAAGAAGTTCTATATGTACCTGATCTCAAAAAGAACCTATTGTCCATTTCGGCAATGGAAGACAAAGGATACAAGGTGGCATTCATCGATGGAAAGGTACGTGTTTGGAAAAGAAATTTTAAAGATGCTTTTACCCTTTGGTTCAGGGTTGACACTTTGTATCAAGTTGGAGGAAGTCCATTAGGAGCTATGTCTTGCGACACATCTCTACAATTTGAACTATGGCACCGGAGGTTTGCCCATCTTCATTATAAGGCTCTACCTGATGTGGGACAAATGGTGATAGGTGTGCCCGAGTTCAAAGTAAAGCATGAAGGTGTATGTCCGGGATGTATCGAAGGATAATTTACAAGGGGACCATTCCCCTCAAGTAATAGCAAGACCACAAATATATTACAGTTGATCCACTTTGACATATCTGGTATGATGCCGTAAACTCTTTGGGAGGATACTTGTATTATCTCACCTTTACGAATGACTATTCTCGCAAGACCTGGATCTACTTCTTGAAAAAGAAGGATGAAGTGTTCACCTGGTTCCATCACTTCAAAGCCATGATCGAAAACCAATCCGAAAAGAAAATCAAGATATTGAGGATTGATAAGGGGACTGAGTACGAATCAAATGAGTTCCATGATTATGGCAAGAAGCTGGCATTAAGAGGGGAACTACAACACCATACATTCCTGAGCAGAATGGTGTGGCTGAAAGGAAGAATCATACTATTGTAGAAGTTGTTCGTGCCATGCTTCATGATCAAGGGCTTCCGAAGTTTCTATGGGTTGAAGATGCAGATACTGTTGTGTATGTTCAAAATCGATGCCCTCATCAAGCATTGGACTCCAAGACTCCCGAAAAAATGTTCATTAGTAAGAAACCCGATGTCTCTCATTTTAGAATTTTTGGAAGTTTCGTATATTTTCATGTGCCGAAAGATAAAAGAAGCAACTTGGGTGCATGTAGGAAGAAAGGAATCTTTGTGGGCTATAGTGAAAATTCTAAGGAATATAAAATTTATGTGGGTCATCAAAAGGAAGTTGAGATAAGTCATGATGTCGCCTTGGACGAAGATATGGCCCTCAGCAAGATCAACAACCTTCCTATCCCAAGGAAGGACAAATAAGCTGACACTGGAAAACAAGGTGCAAAAGAAGATGAAACGATGTCGGATGTTGATGTAACCTATGGATCCTATTGATCCTCCTCCTCCAAAGCCCTCCTCCTCCAAGAGGAGACTCTCATGGCTTAGGGAGACTCTCGAAGATGCCGAGAGACACATTGCACCAAGGGGGACTTTCCGTGAAAGCTAGAAGCCGAATAGGTATCAAGGATATTTGTCCTCCATGAGCACTATCATTCAAAATGAGCCTTCATTATTCAAAGAAGTCGTGAAGCATCAAGTATGGAAGGATGTTATGAATGAAGAATACGAGTCAATTATGAAGAATGATGCTTAGGATGTGGCCCCTAAACCCTAGGACAAATCAGTTGTCACCTCTAAGTGGCTCTACAAAATCAAGCCTGGTGTTGATTGAAGTGTAGAAAAGTTCAAGGCTTGCTTTGTTGCTCGAGGCTTCTCTCAAAAGGAAGGTGTAGATTACGATGAGATATTTGCACCTGTTGCCCAATACACCACCATCCGCTTGATCATAGCCCTTGATGCCTCGCAAGGATGGAACCTACATCGGATGGATGTCAAGACTGCTTTCTTGCATGGTTCAATCAAAGAGGAAGTCAATGTGGAACAACCCAAGGGGTTTGAGGTTCATGATCGGGAATCTCATGTATGCAGGTTGAAGAAAGCTCTCTATGGATTGAAGCAAGCACCTCGGGCTTGGTAGGACAAGATCGATAGCTATTTGAGGAAGCTGGGATTCACTAGAAGTGAAGTCGATCTGAACCTTTACTTTAAGGTTGAAAATGATAAACCTCTCATTCTGGTACTTTATGTGGATGACCCCTTTCTAATAGGTGCAGAGCCTCTCATTCACAAATGTAAGGGGGATTTGGCTTATGAATTTGAGATAAAGTACCTAGGACTAATTCACTACTTCCTAGGGTTGGAGGTCTGGCAAAAGCCAAGAGAAATTTTCCTATCTCAAGGAAAATATGTTGTGAAGATATTGGAAAGATTTGGGATGGTGGACTGCAAGCCTGTGACTACCCCGATGGAACTTAACTTTCAGAAGTTATGTGGTAGTGCTGCCAGACCCGAATTGGGAAATGCTTCTGAGTATCGTCAACTCATAGGAGCACGAATGTTCTTGGTGAACTCCTGTACGGAAATATGTTTTGTAGTTAATACGTTGAGCCAATATATGGTTGAGCCTCATCATATGCATTGGATTGGTGCCAAGAAATTTATGAAATATCTTCGGGGCACAATCAATCATGGAATAAGATACACCATCGGAGATGTAAGGTTGCATGGTTATTCTGATGTTAATTGGGCTGGCAGTGTGGTGGATCACAAGAGCACTTCTGGATGTTTTTCTTTGGGTTCTGCTTCGATATCCTGGATGAGTAGGAAGTAGAAATCAGTTGCCTTGAGCACCATTGAGGCCGAATACATAGCTGCTAGTATGGCCTCCTGCGAAGCTGTCTGGTTGAGGAAGGAAGCTCTTCAATGAGTTGTTTGGACATGTGTTGGATACCACCGTGATCCTCTGCGGCAACCAGAGTGGGATCTGATTATCAAAGAATCACGTGTTTCATGATCGCTCCAAGCATATAGATATCAAGTACCACTTTATCCGAGATATGGTACAACGAGGAGCAATAAGGCTCCATCACATTGGGACTGATGAGTAAGTTGTCGATATTCTGACAAAGCCCCTGGGGAAGGTCAAGTTCTTAGCCTTCCGAGAATGACTTGGAGTTGTGGAGAGACCCTCTTCCAAGGGTCCTGTATGATATGGGCATTGAGCTCTGGGAGCTTCAAGGTGCTTGGGGTACTTCTTGGAACGATGAGAAACCATAGGGTGAGTGGTTCAACCTTCCCCTAGTGGTTTGTTGTGTACAGGGTGAATGGTTCAGCCTTCCCCTGTGATACCCCATGGTGACATGTAAGCAGGATGAGTGGTTCATCCTTCTCCTGCTGAGACATCCTACCCATGCAGTCTGGGACTCATGGGAAGTACCTCTCATCTAGCTAATGAGTAGGGAAATGAGAATAGGGACCACAATACTACCGATGGACGCATCGTGTACTACCGTACTCCCTATGCTAGGATAACCTATATTGATATAGGATCAATTGGAACTGACTTCGGGTCAGTAAGAGTGGTATGAGACACTCTCTTTGATTTGGGACTGACTTCGGGCCAATAGAGAATGCTATGATACATTCTCGATCACTTCTTCTTCTTTATAGTTCAGCAGAGCAGTGCATTGATCGCAGAGATAGTACCACTAGCAAATGGAGTTCTCCCTAGTTGGGAGGGAGTGTTAAAATTGGAAACTAGGGCCAAACTCCATATGGGTCATCTTATTTATGATAACTGATATTTTTCTTGGATTCCTCTCTTCGAGAGGTGTAGGATTGATCTAAAGATCATTTGATTCTGACATGTACAAATGAAGTTATGAATTTATTTTGTTTATGGTCAAATTGTCAAGGTCGGCCAGCAAACTTATGTAGGCTCAGAAGCCCAATAGTCACATTTATTCATCATCAACGTTGCATATAAATAGAAGGTGACTTAGCTTCATTTAGACACACTTATCTCTCTCTCATCATTGATTGGGTATGGATTTCTAGGCCTCTCTCTCCCCACGTCCAAAATTTTAAGAGAACGAAATTTTAGGAGGCCGAAATTTCAAGAGACTAAATTTCAAGACAGCTTGACCAAGTGTTGACTGCAGCGATGACTGACTGCAGGTGCGCTGTTTGACCAGACTTTGGCTGAGCTGAATTTGACTGTTTTGAGGGCTATTTTATCTTGTTATTTGGAGGCCAAAGTTGAATGAAGTTGAATGATTTGCTGAGGTCAAATCTGCCCCGTTGACCAACGTTGACTTTTCTGGTTAGGGCTCTTTAGTTGTTGTTATAAATTATCAAATTTGTAAATTTTACTATCTCTCTCTGCTGAACTATTGAAGAATATAAGAAGAATTGATCAAGTGTTTCCCCACATTAGGGTTTGTCCCTGGCTGGTGCCACATCTTGTGTCCTCTTGTCTTGGCTTGTCTTCTACTGTTTATGTTTATGTTCTATCTGCATTTTACTATCATGCTGATGTGATTGCTAAAACTGAATATTGCTATTGGGCTAATTAAGAAATTGAAGTAAATTGTTCTTAAACATAGAACATACCATTGTTACCTAAAATTAACACTTCTGCATCAACTAGTGTGGATTTCAACCAATTAGGTCTTTTCCTTGTTTCTGGAATGACCACGGGTTGAACAGGTTCACTAGGCCCTTCTTCTTCATGGTGTGATTCTTCTCGTTCCTTGTCAACTTCCTCCTCAAATATCGGAAGTTCTTCATCATTAGAATCTATAGGAAGTTCTTTTGACTTCTTGAATGCTATACTCTCATCAAATATGACATCACGACTAACTTCAATGTGATGTCAATCTTTCATATAGATTCTATAAGCTTTTGATGAGTTACTATACCCAACAAATATACCTTTCATACCGGAAGGATCCAGCTTCTTTCTTTTGTCCTTTGGTATATGAATATACACAGGACACCCAAACATCCGAAGATGATCTACATACAGATTCTTTCCAGTGAACACTTCTTCCGGAGTCTTGTTATCTAGAGATTTGTGAGTACATCGATTTTGAATGTAGACAATTGTCTTTGTTGCCTCTCCCCACAGAAACTTAGGTAGATCTTTATTGTGTAACATTGCTTTTACACTTTCTTCAATAGATCTCTTCTTTCTTTCTGCAACTCCATTTTGTTCGGGATTGTATGGGACTATCAGCTCCCTCTTAATCCCAGACTCCTTCCAGAATTCTATAAGCTCTTTGGATATATATTCTCCTCCATTATCAGATCTTATTATCTTGATTCTTCTTTCTGTAAGGTTCTCCACTTCAGCATTGAATTCTTGAAATTTTGTAAATACTTCATCCTTGGTTTGCATTAAGTAAACCCAGGTCTTTCTTGAATGATCATCTATGAATGTGACATAGTATAGATTGCCTCCAAGTGATTTTGGAGTCATAGGGCCACACACATCAGAGTGAATGAGATCCAAGATTTCTTTCCACCGCGAAGCACTGCTTCCAAAAGGTCTCTTGGTATTCTTGCCCAATGCACATCCTTTGCAGACACCTTCATGATCTTCCCTTAGATTCGGGATTCCATCTACTATGGAACTTAAAGTTGGAAGTATTTTGAAATGTAGATGACCAAACCTTCGATGCCCAAGTTCACATGGACTAATCTCAGTGTGAACTAGGGCTTGGCTTACATAATATATTATTCTGTAAAGCCTTCTTTCTCGGATACCAATAACTTTAGCTTCATCGATGCTCAAGTCTTTTCCCCAAACAACTACTTTTCCATGAATAAAGGCTACTCTATCTCCTTTGTCTTCTAAACTTGAAATAGAAAGTAAATTTTTGTCTAAACCTGGAACAAATAGAATGTTGTTGAGGTGGATGTTGCTTCCATCTTCGAGTTTTATGGAAGTTGATCCAAAATTGATCCAATGCCCTTCACAAGATAGTTTTGTTGTCTCCAAGTTCCACAAAGTAAGCAGATTTTCCTTTTGATAAGTTCTTCAATCGGTTGGAGTGGCTAGTCATATGCCTTGATGCACCACTATCAATTACCCAGATGTCTTCGTCTTGCTTCAACCTCTGGGGCATCGTTTCCAAGCCCGACCCAAAGTGTTGACAAGGAGAAGGGGATGATAACTCCTTGTGGACCCAATGGACAAATGTGGACCTGGATGGGGAATATGTGAATAAGGCTTTTAATAAGTGGAGGGGTTTGATGTATATGGTATCGGGAAGTGGGACTTGTTGACCACACTTTGTCAACAATCCAAGGAAGTTGAGTACAAAGAAGTGGAGAAATCTTTTTAAAGATCAAAGTCATCAATTACCACCATTCATCACTGTAAAACCCAATTTCTATAAAGTTTATTGTAAATGATGTTAGTATCACCATTTAATTATGTAACAACACCTAGGTAAGCCTCTGATTTTGGCAAAGTATTTCATCCTAGAAAGTTTTTTAACTTCCCCGAATTATGTGTGTTTGTAAACACGCCTAATCGACAGAGTTTTTCTTCTAGCTATAACCCCAAAGCTAGGGTGGAATTTGTTGACAAGGTCTTAGGTGAGTCCTAGTGTTTATCGATTCTAATGTAAAAGCGTGCTTAGGAATAATTTTTTTGCATGGTTCCTCGCAGTCAGACACCATGGCCAAATTATTTTATTATAAATACACTTGGTTTCATACTAAATCATATTGTGTTGAAAAATTGGATAATGTCTTGAGGGTCTAGTCTGAATATGTATTTCCCCTTTTGAGGGTTGATATTGTAATTATTTTGATGTAAAAATATTTTAGTGCATGGTCCCTTGTAGGCAGACACCATGGCTAAATATTTGAGGGTGGAAAAAATTATTAATCCCCTCTAGAGTCTATTAATTATTTTTTCTGGCTAAATTAAATAAAAATCCTAAGCCAAAAAATTAATTAATTTTGAGTCAAAAAATAATTATAGAGAAATTAATTTCTCTCCAGGTGGAAAATAATAAAAAATTCGTGGGTCAAAAAGAAGTCAAATTTTGGAGTTCCTCCACCAAGGGAAAAATGGATATTGTAAGAAACTTTGAGCCCTTGGACCTTGGTGGCTAAGTCAAAGTCAATTTTGCGAAGAAATTTATCCAAAATATTAATTTTTTGATTAATTAAAAACTATTTTTAAGAGAAATTCGATTTTTTCCTCAAATAAAAATTCGACGGTGGAGATTAAAATATGATAAAGTTATTTTCGACGGTCAAAATTATTTTGACAAGGATTAAGCCAACTAGCCGTTATTTTCCACTTGGAGGGGTTTTCTCTATATACAAAAGTTATTGAGCTTCTATTTCCCACCTTTGGATGAGGTAATTTTTGTAACGCTTGTACTAAGTTGCTGCTCTGTTGGAAACATTTTTTATCGTAATAGAGAAACTTTGGGGTTTAGTTCATGGTGTTCTTCTATCTGTTGATCTGTGGTATGTGTTAGCTATGTATTTATCCTAGATTGTGTTGAATAATTTTTAACTGTTATTTTATTTGTTAGTGATAAAAACATTTTATTGGTACGAGTTATCTTAGGTGATCTGATTCACTATATGAATTAAACATTTATCTTGAGAATTTATAGAGATTTATAGGTACGCTATCCCTTAGGCTCAAATTTCACAGATTGTGGGGAACAACCGACCTTGTTTGGGCTCTAAGCTTTCATTGTGGCGAATTATTTTGCATAAGGGTTTTGGCTGATCTATCTTTCAAAATTATTCATCCATAATTTTATTTCAAAATTTAAAAAAAAAAATATTTGATCTTGAGCTAAAAAGAATTAATTTGCTAATGAGAGCTTGTAATTTTAATTTGTAAATATTTGTAAACTATTTTTAACCCTTGTTTTATTTTGTATCCCTTGGGGTTTTGGGGCTTTGACATTTTTGTATATATTTGGGGTTTGGAATTTTTTCATTCATTTGTGCAAGAGATAGCTCAAGGGTTTGAAGCAACAATTACTTCTGGGATATTCATCCAAGCAAGGAAAATTGGTCTAGGCCCTTGATGGTAAGATCTAGCTTCCCCAGCTTCCAAAAACTCAACATCCAGCTGAAGAAGGGAAGTCGTCCAGCATTTTGAGGCCCTAAGGAATTGATTATTGGCATTTTGTGTAATTAGAGGGGTTTCAAATTTTTTGTAAGAACTTTAGGCCTAGTTGTCTGCCCTCCTTCCTTAACCCTAGGCCGCAGTCTTTCTTGTCTTGTGCCCCTGGAAGGGCTTCTTAGGCCTTCGACCCTTCTCCTCTACCTTTTAAATCTCTAGAAGGCCTTTAGCCCTCTCGGCCTCCCTCTAAGCCCTTGTTGTAGGCCCTAAAGGACCTTTCCCTTAGTCGTTGACCCTCTTGGGGCTTCCTCTAGCCCTGCAACAACCCTTTTGGGCTTGACGTCAGCACTTCTAGGGCTTTTCTCCCTCAGTGCAGGCCTTAGAGTCCATTTTTCCCTAGCCACAAGCCTAGTTGGGTTTTCCCTTCCATCATTGGGCATTTTTGGCTTGGTTGTGGGGTTTTAGCATCAAAATTTGACAATTTCTTGTGATTAAAGACCTATGGTAAAGTTGTGCATTGTGTTTCATCTCTAGCATCTTGTTTTGCAGCGGTTTCTCTTGCTAACATTTTGGTTGCAGGAAGTGGAAGTCATATCCAAGCCTTCTAGCCCTCAACAAGGCCACTAGGCCTCTCGGTTTGCTCTCTAATCCCTCTTTGTCATCACTGTCTTCATTTATAATTCTAAAACATTTTATGACAGCAGTGCATTTAGGGCCTAAACACATCTAAGATAAGCCTAAATTCACTAATTAGTCACCTAAGGCATTAAGAATTAATCTT
Organism: Pinus taeda; assembly: GCA_000404065.3. Taxonomy (NCBI): domain Eukaryota; kingdom Viridiplantae; phylum Streptophyta; class Pinopsida; order Pinales; family Pinaceae; genus Pinus; species Pinus taeda. The sequence goes on from APFE031258060.1 coordinate 65,768, forward strand.
GAAGTCAAATTGAGTGTATATAGGTAAACTTTTGTGGACTTTTGAGCAATTTCCAGATATGATATTTTTGCTACAACCATCTAAATTCAGCTACAACAGTGATAAAATCATCTAATAGTGGCATAAAATTTACTTGCAAGCATATCTCATCATTGATAAATCATTGGCATTGATTACCCTTGCACTTCTTAGCATATCTTGTCATTTCTTTAAGGCTGTCATCAAAATCATAAGTCTGATATATGTTGCATAAGGACTGATATAAACATTATAGTGGTGTTAAAAGTGGTTGACAGTCCTTTAATTTCACTTGGCTCTCGTTCCTTGCATCTTGAATAAATGTCCTCTAGTGGAATTGGGTGTTTTTCTTACTACTGCAATCATAATCTTCTTGGCTGCTCCATCTTGCATTTTATTGCATTTTGCATCCATTTGCATATTGCATTTTTGCATTGGCATTCACTGTTTGCATCCTCATCTAATTAAGAACATAAGTGCTCTAAAAGGATAATTGAGTTGGGCAATTGTTTGATGAGATTGGCTTAAAAAATAATATTGTGAATGAATACTCTCTGTAAAAATTTCTGTTTTTCCCACCCTGGTTTTTAGTTTCTCCTTATTTCTCCCATGTAGTTAAATGCCCTTTCCCATAAACATACATTCAACAAGCTGAAAAAATAAAATAAAATAAAATAAAATAAAAAAAAATAAAAAAAATAAAATAAATAAATATATATATATATAAATAAATAAATAAATAAAATTGCTGAAAACACAAATTCTGGAAAATTTACAGAATGTTGGAAATTGCAGAAATAAAAATCAGTAGCAATAAACAGCCATTAAAACACTGATATTTTTGGTCAATGTGACCCTGGAAAAACCCCCTACAACTCTTGAGGAAAACCAATTTGAGAGCTCTTCTTTATTTCTGAAAAATGTCTTTTTACAGTGAGAAAATTTCAGCAAAATAAAATTTCCAGCAAGCAAACTTATATGTTTTCAGCCCAACAGACAACCTGGAAACTTGTTGTACGCGCCGTACGGAATGTACGGACGTACCTCGATTTCTGTGCCGAAATTTGTCTCCTCGAAATTCGTGCCCAAAAATCAGTTTTTCAACAAAAAATCAGCTTTTTCTGCTTGTTCTTTCTGCTGTTCTGATTTGCTGAAGAGCTGCCTGGTATGTGTGCCAAACTGCTACCTCTTTCTCCTTCCTGTCCAGAAATCTCCCTTGCTCTCTTGTCCCAATCTGCTCATGAAAGAATGAATGATCTTTTCCTCATTTTCCTCCCTTAACCCAACCCTAAATGACTTTTGGGTGATCCCTAAATCTAATGGCTGAGATAGATTTAGATCAATGGCTGAGATTAAATGCACATTTAAATCTCACTTTCTATTTTTTAATTCACCCCACTTTAATAAAGACCCACTTAGTCATTTATTTCCAAAGTCACTTTTCCTTTCTAATTTTCATTGACTTTATAAAAGTCACTTTAAAATTAGACTTAGTAACTTTATCACTTAAAGTCACTTTTAAATTAGATTTTAACTTTATAAAAATTATAAAGTCACTTTAGGAGAAAATTAAAATCTTTTGGACACTTTTCCCTAGGCCAAAGATCAAAGCCTAAGGGAACCACCTGTCCTCCGGTACCAAATTTCAACACTCCCTCCTACAGAGGAAGGTGTTCCTCACCACACCCATCTTGTCTCTGAAGTAAACATGCTTGCCCCGTGGTAAGGCTTTGGTAAGAATGTCTGCTACCTCCTCATCAGTGGAAATATACTCAAGCTTCACAGCTCCCTTCTGAACATAGTCTCTGATGAAATGATATCTGATCCCGATATGCTTTGAACTGTCATGAAATACTGGATTCTCCGTGAGTTTAATGCAACTCTGATTATCACAGTAAATCACTGAAGGTTTCAACGGCTGACCAAATA
>APFE031258060.1:72827-135009 GCA_000404065.3 Pinus taeda
TTGGTCAACGTGACCTTGGAAAAACCCCCTACAACTCTTGGGAAAAACCAGTTTGAGAGCTCTTCTTTATTTCTGAAAAATGTCTTTTTACAGTAAGAGAAATATTCAACAAAAATCAGCAAGTAAACTTTTACAACTTATCTCAGCCTTGCTGAAACTTAGCCTTGCTGAAAAACTGCCCTGCTGAAACTTCGTTGTTGTTACTCTGCTGCTGAAACTCCGCTACTGATACTCCGCAACTCACTGTCCAGAAATCTCCCTTGCTCTCTTGCTCTCCTTCTCTCAATCTGATCATGAAAGAATTGAATCGAATGTGTGATCTTTTCCTCCTTTTCCTCCCTTAATATAACTCCAAGTGACTTTTGGGTGATCTCTGAACCCAATGGCTGAAATAGATTTAGATCAATGGCTGAGATTAAATGCACATTTAAATCTCACTTTCTATTTTTTAATTCACTCCACTTTAATAAAGACCCACTTAGTCATTTATTTCCAAAGTCACTTTTCCTTTCTAATTTTTCATTGACTTTATAAAAGTCACTTTAAAATTAGACTTAGTAACTTTATCACTTAAAGTAACTTTTAAATTAGATTTTAACTTTATAAAATTATAAATTCACTTTAGGAGAAAAATTAAAATCTTTTGAACACTTTTCCCTAGGCCAAAGATCAAAGCCCAAGGGAACCACCTGTTCTCCGGCACCAAATTTCAACATCAAAGAATGTGGCTGCCTTCAACACCAAGTTTGACAGGATTTTCAGAAAAGGTTTTCCCAACAAATGGGACTTTGGGGGAGTGTTGATCCAGTGGGGACAATACTGTCAAAGACTAGTGGAACTCAAAAGCAAAGTAAACTCTTCTCATGAGAAGATTGCAACTCTGAAGGGTGAGATTATGGTAAAATATCTGAAGAGGGATTTTCAGTTGTTGGAGATGGTCAAAACCATGTTTCACCCTAGATTGAAATACATAGGTCTGACCAACCTCAAAATTTCTTATCAGTGGTTCTTCCGAGCTCCTCTGCCAACACCAGCACTATGGTGAAGATCTGGGCATTTCATCAACCCTCTTGTGCTCCAAATCATCAAACCATATATGTAGCCTCCATAACCTTCCCATCCTGACCGCTAATGTTGTGGATCATGTTGGTTATGACACTTTTTATTTCCTATTTATGTAAATATTTTATTTTCAGCTAGTTAATTAGGGGTTCGGTTAGTACAACTATGCCACAGAGTACACTGAGGTTTTTGTTATGATTGTCCATTGTAATGAAATCAAGTAGGAATATTTTGTAACATGATCTCCCTTTGAATCCCTATAAAAATAGTTTTATGAGACTAAAACAAGGGTTCAGAAGTTTGGGTTTTCCAAGAGAGAAGTTTTGTTTACTGTCAAATGCAATGTATGCTCTGTGGAAGATTAATACAATTTTTGGGCGATTCGAGCTCATCTAAATCTGTAGTATGTGCTCCTTCTGTGTTTGTTCCATATGAATTCATTACTATTCTTATATTACATGTAATAGTAGTTGTTGTAAGTGTTCTCGTGGATTTATGGATTCATCTTAGTCTAATGCTAATGAAAGGTGCATGTATTGATATGAAATCTAATCCTTAAAATGTGCTCCATGTGTCTTTCATTCCATTAAATTCTATGTTCCAACTATTTCACTTTGAATTTTGATGCATCATATTCTTAAAGTTAAGCCCTGTGTATCAATTTTCCTTCTTGCTATAGTCTTCTACCAAATATACAATAATGACTATAAAAGTAAAAGTTCATGTGATGTTTGCCACTATAGATCTAATGTTAATGCTCATGTGAGTAATAGTTTGCATCACGCTTTGTATTCCTCTTCTTAAGGAAGGTTTTGAATCAATTTTATCTTTAAATGCTAAGCATTGAGTCATGTGGTGTGAATCTCTAGTAAATATTCAAGAAACTCATCAAGATTTCCTAGGAACTGGTCTCTCCTCAAACCAGGGGATGTTTGTAAGAGGTAAAACATCTTTGGGCACTGTTGCTGGGGATGAATAAAAATATCTTCCGTAGGTACGACTCTTTTACACCGTTTGGTAAGGTGAGTAGGAAGGGGTGTGGGTTGAAAATATCTCATCTTGGTGACTTCACTATCTAAATTCTATTCTGACCACCCTGGATTTTAATAGGCGACACACTCGCTTGGATACTTCACAATAGAGAACTCCCCCTGTAAATGACCTTGAAAAGATAATATATAGGTGGCTATGCAAGGAAAAGACCCCTGGCACCCCTGTTCCTATGACATCTTTTTTAGAAGTATCCTCTTCTAACTCTCCAAATCCTATGATAAATTGTTCCTATTTCCTCCCTAGAGTTTTGGAGTACTCTTAATAAAGTGGTCTACCATTTATTTCTGGAGTACTCTTAGTCATTTATTTCCAAAGTCCAAAGATCAAAGCCTAAGGGAACCACCTGTCCTCCGGTACCAAATTTCAACATCAAAGAATGTGGCTGCCTTCAACACCAAGTTTGACAGGTTTTTCAGAAAAGGTTTTCCCAACAAATGGGACTTTGGGGGAGTGTTGATCCAGTGGGGACAATACTGTCAAAGACTAGTGGAGCTCAAAAGCAAAGTAAACTCTTCTCATGAGAAGATTGCAACTCTGAAGGGTGAGATTATGGTAAAATATCTGAAGAGGGATTTTCAGTTGTTGGAGATGGTCAAAACCATGTTTCACCCTAGATTGAAATACATAGGTCTGACCAACCTCAAAATTTCTTATCAGTGGTTCTTCCGAGCTCCTCTGCCAACACCAGCACTATGGTGAAGATCTGGGCATTTCATCAACCCTCTTGCGCTCCAAATCATCAAACCATATATGTAGCCTCTATAACCTTCCCATCCTGACCGCTAATGTTGTGGATCATGTCGGTTATGACACTTCTTATTTCCTATTTATGTAAATATTTTATTTTCAGCTAGTTAATTAGGGGTTCGGTTATTACAACTATGCCACAGAGTACACTGAGGTTTTTGTTATGATTGTCCATTGTAATGAAATCAAGTAGGAATATTTTGTAACATGATCTCCCTTTGAATCCCTATAAAAATAGTTTTATGAGACTAAAACAAGGGTTCAGAAGTTTGGGTTTTCCAAGAGAGAAGTTTTGTTTACTGTCAAATGCAATGTATGCTCTGTGGAAGATTAATACAATTTTTGGGCGATTCGAGCTCTTCTAAATCTATAGTATGTGCTCCTTCTATGTTTTTTCCATATGACTTCATTATTATTCTTATATTACATGTAATAGTAGTTGTTGTAAGTGTTCTCGTGGATTTATGGATTCATCTTAGTCTAATGCTAATGAAAGGTGCATGTATTGATATGAAATCTAATCCTTAAAATGTGCTCCATGTGTCTTTCATTCCATTAAATTCTATGTTCCAACTATTTCACTTTGAATTTTGATGCATCAGATTCTTAAAGTTAAGCCCTGTGTATCAATTTTCCTTCTTGCCATAGTCTTCTACCAAATATACAATAATGACTATAAAAGTAAAAGTTCATGTGATGTTTGCCACTATAGATCTAATGTTAATGCTCATGTGAGTAATAGTTTGCATCATGCTTTGTATTCCTCTTCTTAAGGAAGGTTTTGAATCAATTTTATCTTTAAATGCTAAGCATTGAGTCATGTGGTGTGAATCTCTAGTAAATATTCAAGAAACTCATCAAGAAGTCCTAGGAACTGGTCTCTCCTCAACCCAGGGGATGTTTGTAAGAGGTAAAACATCTTTGGGCACTGTTGCTGGGGACGAATAAAAATATCTTCCCTAGGTACGACTCTTTTACACCGTTTGGTAAGGTGAGTAGGAAGGGGTGTGGGTTGAAAATATCTCATCTTGGTGACTTCACTATCTAAATTCTATTCTGACCACCCTGGATTTTAATAGGCGACACACTCGCTTGGATACTTCACAATAGAGAACTCCCCCTGTAAATGACCTTGAAAAGATAATATATAGGTGGCTATGCAAGGAAAAGACCCCTGGCACCCCTGTTCCTATGACATCTTTTTTAGAAGTATCCTCTTCTAACTCTCCAAATCCTATGATAAATTGTTCTTATTTCCTCCCTAGAGTTTTGGAGTACTCTTAATAAAGTGGTCTACCATTTGACACATTCTTGTCAAGAGTAAAAAATGAAGAATCCACTGTCAGTCCACCCTCTTTCTCATTCCGTCCCTCCCCTAAAATTGAAGAGATCAAAGATATTCTTATAAATAGTCCCACTTGGAGTGTGAATAGCTTCCCAACCTAGATACATTCAGCTGCCGCTTAGATAACCCATTTACAAGGATTAGTTATCAACCTCCTACCACCTCCCTTACTCAATATGGTTGTCCCAAGTTTTCTCCTAAACAAGTACACTCCATTGGACTTGCCACAACCCTGGAATTGTATGCCACAAAACTATCTTAATCTCTTGCCAAGATTCATAGGATAAGATGAATTCTCAACACAAATGCATATATAAATTTTTTGTGCATTTCGTTGAGAACCTTAATGTGGAACACCTAGATGTGGTGTTACGAATTTTTGTCCAGTCTCTAGATGGGGGAGCCAGAAAATGGTTTAAATTCGTATCTAATGCTTCAATCACTACCTGGGAAGAGCTGGATAATTATTTCATGCAAAAATGGGGGGAGAAGAGGGACCATGGGTACATCCTCATTGAATTTAATGCCATGAAGAAAAAACATAATGAAGATGTGTTTCAATTCATAAAAAGTTTTAACAAATTGTATAATAGACTTCTCGCTGAAATAAAACCTCCACAGGTTGCTGCTAAAGTGGTCTTTGTTGGGTATTTTGAGCCATATTTTGGTTTCACTCTCAGAGAGAGGAATTCTTGCTCATTGGACTAGATCTAAATAGATGCTTTAGAAGTTGACAAAATTTCACCTCTACTAGGAAGTGGAGAGGTAGAACTAATCATGTAGATAGGAGAAGAGGAAAGGAGGAAGTTAGTTCCTTAAGCCAAGGAAAGGAAACTCTAGAGTGAAAACTTGAGGAAATGAATAAACTAATAAGAAACATGTTTAACAACCTAGTGAAATTGGAGTTGGAAAAAAAAAATACCCTCCTAGACAAAAACAACCAGCTCCTAACTGAAGTTTCAATCCTTAGTATAAGAGACCCCAAAGGAGCAACAAGATCACATGCAACCTCCACTATACTTAGAAGATGATCTAGAGGAGCATGCTGAAGAAACTATGTAATTTTAAGAAAATCAATTTTCTCCTTTTTCTAATGAGGAATACGAAGTTGAAGCACATGAGGAATGAGGGGATGATTTGGATGCACCACTAGATGATTATGAAATTGAAAACTACTATAGGAAGTTTGTTAACTTCATGCAAGCACAATTGCATAGGAAATATGATCTTAGTTCTTTTAGGAAAGGATCTAGAGTGCAGAACCAAAATGAGGAGTCCTCTTCCTCAAGTCCTTTGAAACTAGTAGAGAAAAAAATGAAGCCTCTAGACCAAACCTTACCCAAAAAGAAAGAGTCTCTAATTTCCATTCTCCACAAGCCCAAGGTCTCAAAAGTAGAGTAGTCACCTTTACCACCCAAGCGAGTCTGTGATAAAGAGAAAGATCCTGTTAATTTTTTCAGAGATGATAGAAAATCTTCTACCTTTAATATTCAAAAAAGAGCTAGAGAAGATCAAAATATCTTCCCTTTGACTGAACTATGAAAACAACCAAATTATAAAGCTGAGGTGTCTCATTTTATGTGTCCATCTTCCATATCTCCTTCAGATGATAGTCTAAACCTCTAGGAAGAAAGGGTTATGGTTGTATTTGGACCTCATGTCAAGGAACAAGACTCTTCCACTACCGTTTTTTATGTTACTTTTGTAGTTCATGAACTTTTATTAGGCAATTTCATTTGACTCATGAGCTTCTCAAAATTTGATGTCATTTTCTATTATGGAGTAGTTGGGGTTACAAATAACAAGGCCATGCAAATATTTGTATTCTTTTGACTCCAAAAGAGTAAAATGTCTAGGGATGATAGAATATTTGGCTGCCAATTTAGCCTAAATCCATGAAAAAAGTGTGGTAACGGATATTGTAGTGGCTGATATCCTGGTAAGGTTTGATATGCTCTTGTCCAAGTCATGGGGGTCTAATATTGGAGGACCCATCAAATTGGATTTATCATACGCTACCACCCCAGTGTTTGGGGATAATAAACAAGGTTTTACAGAGAATCAAGGTTTATAAAGATAATTACAAGAGTTGATTGTTGCAATAATGCTCGTGTGTATGGTAAAGAGAAAGAGTTCTCTTGTTTGATGTTAGAAGAAAATGAGCTAATACCGGAGGAAACACAAGTGGAATTGTTAGTCAAACTAAATAAACAATCATTGGAATGTGATAAAGTGTGGAAGTTATACTTTTATGGTGCTTATTCCAAGGAAGGAAATGGGGAAGGTTGTTGTTAGTGTATCCAATAGGTAGCTTGATCCCTCTATCCTTCAAGTTGGAGTTTGAAGCCACTAATAATGTTGCTAAATAGGAAGCCTTGTTGCTAGGTCTGCAAGGTACTATAAATCTTAATATTAGGTGCTTGGATGTGTTTGGAGATCAGAGCTAGTAGTGAAACAGATAAATAATAAATGCCAAACCAAACATCCAAGATTGAAGGCTTACCGAAATCAGGTCTAGGATTTAATTAACAATTTTTCTTAGCCTTAAATATCCAGTTTTTTCCGAGAGAAAGAAATTGTATGGTTGATTCGTTGGCTATAGCTACCAGCAACTTTAAGCCTCCTCAAAATACACTGCTCAGATATGAAGTTAAGGTTAGATATAGACCATCAGTACTAGATAATGTCATACATTGGAAGGTGTTTGAATACATGGAGAAATCAAACGCTTCAAGGAAGTTATAGGAGAATTCTCAAATTTAGTAATTGACCAGGAGAAAGAGAGAGTGATAGATGAATTGCAAGCCAGTTGGGAAGAAACCATTATAGGACACAAGATTTTACAGCTGAAGGGTGAAACTATTTCTAGGGATTTATTTCCTCTAGAAATATTGTTCAACTCAAATGATGTGGCTACCAATACAACTGAGCAAGCAATGGAAAAAGAGGTGGAAGACTAGAACATTGGTTCAGAGAAGGATCATTGGATAATCAAGTTGGAAAATGGAGTTCCTCGTAAATATAGGAAAAGGTACCTAGACCATTTCAAGAATTATATGGATGTGTTTTGTTGGTGTTATGATGATTTAAAAACATTTGATACTATTGTTATTCAATACAGGATCCCTTTGAAGGGCGGGGTGAAACAATATAAGCATAAGCTTAAGCAGATTAACCCTATGTTGCTCCCATATATTGAAAACGAGGTAAGTAAGTTACTCCAGGCCAAAATCATTGTACCTTTGAGGTATTCAGACTGGGTAGCAAACCTAGTCCCTTTCTGAAAAAAGAATGGAGAAATAAGGTTGTGTGTGGACTTCAGAAACCTCAACAAATCCTCATTAAAAGACAATTATCCTCTGTCTAAAATGGATTACATTAGGCCGAAGGTGGTAGGATTTTCCCAGATCTCTATGATGGCTGGTTTTTCTACATACAATCAAGTAGTTGTCTGTCCTGAATATGAAAAGAAAAATTCTTTTTACCACCCCTTAGGGAACATTCATGTATGCTAGAATGCCTTTTGGCCTCATAAATGTAGGGGCCACCTTCCAGAGAGCCATGGATATATCTTTTGTGGGAGAAAAATATAAGTTCATAGTAATTTACCTAGATGATATCATTTTTTTCCAAAAGCAGATGAGGAACAAATTGAACATTTGCATCTCACTTTTGAGAAATGCAGAAAATATGGTCTATCCTTAAATCCTAGAAAATCGTAGTTCGCTCTAAGTGAAGGAAAGTTTTCATGGAACATAGTGGAAAAGGAGGGGGTGAATACTGATACTAAGAGGGTGGAAGCCATCAACAACATCCCAGTTCCACGAAATAAGAAGGATATTCAGGTTTTCTTGGGCAAAATCAAGTTTTTAATGAGACACATACCTAACTACGTTGAGATAATTAGAGAGATCACAAATATGTTAAAGAAATATAAAGAAGTGAAATGGACCGTTGAGTATTATGAATCATTCTCCAAAATTAAAGGGGATTTTGCAGAAGCTCCTATGTTAGTTAGACCAGATTATATAAAACAAATTTTCATTTTTTCTTTTGCTTCTCCTCACATATTAGTTGTTGTCTAATTGTAGAAAAACAGTGAGGGGCATGAGAAACCAATAGAATTCTTCAGTCAATTGTTGCAAGATTCTGAGCTAAAGTATAAAATTATCGAGAAAAATGCTTATGCCTTGGTAAAAGCCCTGAAGAATTTCAAAAATTATGTCCTACAATCAAGCATAAATGCTTATGTTCCTACAATTGTAGTGAAAGACATTGTAGTTCAAGGTGAAAGTGATGGGAAAAGAGGAAAATGGATTGCTAAAATTTAGGAGTATGACATGGACATCAATCCCACCAATATCACCAAGTGACAAGACTAACTAAAATTCTATCTAAAGAAAATTTCCAAGCATTCGGCATAAATTTACTCGCAGGAGGAGATGGAGAAAGTGGAAATTTGGAAAGTGGAAATGAAGTATGTTGTGTCTCCCTGGTATTAAAAAAATTGTTCATTATACATTTTTTTGAAGTGCTTAGTGAATTTTGATAAGATTAAATATAGGGCATTAAAGATGCAAGCCTAGAAATTTGCTATCTCAAATGGCCAATTGTACTAGAAGGATCATGTGGGGATTTTTATTTTGCAATTGGTTCAGGAAGAAATCCACAAAGTGATGGATGAATTTCATAATTATGTTTGTGGAGGAAGTTACTGTTGGAGGGATACAACACACAAGATCCTTAAAGCAGGGTTTTACTGGCCCAAACTATTTGGTGAAGTACATACTTATGTTTGGGTCTGTGAGAAGTGCCAAAAGTTTGCTGAAAAACAAAAATGAGCATATTTTCCTCTAATCCCTATTTTTGTTCAGGAACCTTTCAGATGGTGGGGGGCAGACTTCATTGGGTAGATACACCCACTCTCTAGAGGTTAGCACAAGTGGATACTCACAACCACTAATTACTTTACTAAGTGGGTAGAAGCAGCCCCTGCCAGAAATGCCACTGGTGTGGTAGTTATTAAATTCATGGAGGAAAACTTCATTTCCAGATTTGGCCACCCCAAGAAAGTTGTCACCTACAATGGTCAGGTGTTCAAGTCTACCAAATTTATAGATTTATGCCAAAAATATAACATTTTGTGAGGCCACTCCACCACCTATTATCCACAGGGAAATGGATCGGTTGATTCCTCAAATAAAACCTAGGTAAGGATTCTAAAGAAAATAGTATCAGAAAATCAGAGGAACTCGGACTCACAACCAAAGTTTTCCTTATGGACCAACAATGTTACCACCAAGAGTACTATTGGAGAATCCCCTTTTGAGTTACTTTATGGAAAGGTAACATTATTTTCTATACAAATAGCTATTCCAGTGGCTAAAGTCTTTCAAGACATTGAGGAAAAACCAAATGCTTTGACTAGAAGAATAAATCAATTAGTGGAACTTCAAGAGAATAGGGAATAGGTGAATCATAATATAATATGTTATCACGAAGAAATGAAATCCTTGTTTGACAAAAAGGAAAAAGACAAATATCTGAAACCAAGAGACTTAGTACTAAGATGGGGTGTCAAGAGGGAAGATAAAGGAAAGCATGGAAAAATTGATCCCCTTCGGTTCAGACCTTTTCAGGATTGCTGAGGAAAAAGGGAATAACAACTTCTTGATGGAGAATATAGAAGGATAAGTCCTTGGGATACCTGTGAATGGGAAGTTTCTCGAGATTTACTTCTAACACTGAAAGGGTCCACTCCTATTCACTATAAACACTAGTGCGCCATTTGTACATAACCATCACTGCTTTCTCTTTCTCTTTTTGTTTTTGTTTTATGAAAGTCTAAACAAAATGACTCCATGCCCAAGGAGTAAGACACTAATATGAAGCTTCTCAGTGCATTGTATCCAATACATTGTCCCCATTTTGATCCAATGTTGTTACCCTTCCTCATGTGCTTCAAAAAATTCATGGATCAGAGCCATGGTTGAGGTCCAAAATGTGCTTTAAATCAACTTCTGAGTCATTAGTAGAGAATCTTAAGTTAAAAGGACAACTAAATCAACTGTGGGGGACCCTATTAGGGCCTAAAGATGTGTTGGAAGGCTTAAAAGCACAAAAGTCACTCACTGGACCCGCATCAACCAAGAACAATAGGGAAGAGAGGCATTTTTTATACATGCGTGTGTCACTGATTAAAGGTCGAGCCTCCTGGGTGAATCATCATCCATCTGCACCAGAACACCCATGGGAATCATTTCAACAGGGTAAACTGCTTGGGCATTAAAAAAGCTCCCCCCCCTCCCTAAGTAAAAAATATTTAGATCTGGATCCGACGATAATGATTCATTCTGGCGAGAGCACGAGGTCCAGTCTCCTACTATCTAAATCGCTAGAGCATGGTGGAGTGGGGACCACGCACCACCTAGATCAATCATTGAACAACTTTGCAAGTGAGTGCAAATTCTAAGGTAATAGTATCTCCATCCTCCCCCGCTCCTATCCACCTGTCTTCACCATCATCCAATCACATCTATGTTGGAAATACTGCGAGGGGGGTGAATCAGTATTTCTTTTTCCCACAATTGTTTTACCAGTTAAAACATATATATTCAGAATACAAGATGAACAACAAGAATAAATGCTTTTATTAATATAGATTGTGCAGTAAAATAGATACAATATATAGATGGTTACAATCAATTGCCAAGCTCCAACTTGGACTTTGGTGAGGCTCCAACCTCCAGAGCACCAACTCTATTTCTCCAAGACACCAATCTTGGACTTAGGAGCACAAACTCCTAAGGATTTCAATCCTTCCTACTTTTGAGGCATCAACCCCAAGGAATCTAATCCTTCTCACTTCTGAGGCACTAGCCCCAAGGACTCCAATCCTTCTCACTTCTAAGACACCAGCCCCAAGGACTCCAATCCTTCTCACCTCTAAGGCACCAGCCCCGAGGACTCCAATCCTTCTTGCTTTTGAGGCACCAGCCTCAAGGGTTCTAATCCAATCTTGTCAAGGAACTTTTGATAATAATGTTCTACTCTCAAAACTCTCCTCTGCTGAGTTCTATCTGGTTATAGTTTCTCTGTAGTCTCCAAGCTACAACATCAATGAAAATCAGCCTTCTCTTGAAGTAGTCTTTACAACTCTTCCTACCATTCACACAGAGTCTCCAATAGCTGACCACTGATAATATCTCCACACTGCTTTAGTGAGTCCACTACAACTACACTAAAACTCTGCATAAGAAACTACTTTCAGTTCAAGCATATGTTCTAATGTCACGGTGATGTTTCAACAAGACTTCTTCTGCTGTCAACTTCTACCCTTCAAATTCCTCCTGTCTTATTGGTCCTTCGGCCCTCTTTTTGTTCTGCTGGATCCTATTTTTGTTTTGTTGTTTTCTCCAAATTTTTCAACATCATTCAACAGTTGCAGCAGCCTTCACCAGCATTCACCAGCAACTGCATACAACGCTTAACCACCTCTGCTGCTTCTACCACCTCACATTCTAGTTCTTCACAACATCAACAGCCACCATAACCCTGTATTTTTGTTGTTTTCTATACATTCCCATGCCTTTTTCCATTCATTTCTACTTACACCACCTCTTAGACTTCCTCAATGCTTGCTGTCATTTCCTTTGTGCTCGCTTGCTTCTTGAGCTTCCCATATTTTGGTTTCCTCTATCTATTCATGCTCACAGGACACGTTGAATCAATGGCTAGGTCCAAACAATCCACGATGAACCCACCTTTCCTGTTTACCATAATAGTTCTCCATTTGGCAATGATGTCGGACATACATAGAGTTCTTCTTCATTTAGCAGACAGCCACGTCCAATAGCAATTAGTATCACCATGTGACGTTGAGCCTTCTAAAAACCATCGGACATAGCCATCAGAAGCCTTTCGGCTTAAAACCACCCCACAGGAAAAAAACATGGTTACATAGGAAAATATATGAAAAACAGGTGAGAAGCACTAATGGCGGATTTCAAATTTAGTTTACCCACACCTATACCTATATCGAGTATGTGCTTAAATTGCAATCGATGATTCGTGACTCCTGGGGATCCTTTATATATCGGACCCATGACTTTGTCGATGGTCAATGGCCGATCCTCCACTGCTCTGATGGATCAGATGCGATATGGCATTAAACTATGGTTTATAGGCCCATCGGGTCCACAGCCTTATCGCAATCGTCACTTTCATGTGGCAAGGCTTCTCAGCTTGCGATCTATGATAGATGCAATGACAGGTTAAGTCATATTGTAATGTAGCAGCAGGTCCGCATACATTCATCACAATCGAGGGGTTGCTCTTGGCGAAGGTCTGATGTGATATCACTATCGGCGATCGCAAGTCACACAGGGTCAGGGCTTGACATTAACGCAGACCACTCCATTTCTGCAATGTGATATTAGGTGTTTGACCCGATATGACTCACCGCTCCTGTGTAATAAGTCTCAAGTCCGGTTTCCGCCTACAATAGTGTAACGGCATATATACATGAGTTTTGGCCCCCAATAGTGTATTCCTTTGGCATTGTTGCTCCGATAGCTGTGAATGCATATATAGATGGGTTTTCTCCTCTGATGGCTCCTGATAGTGTTATTTGTGGCATATATGGCTCTGTTTTCTATTAACCGCATCCATTGCTCCTCTGATGGCTCGTGATAACTCTGTCTTCTTCCTTTATGGCTCTGATGGCTCTGTTTATATATTGCTCCATTTGCTCCTCTTGTTTGGCATATATGTATGGTCTATAAATATGGCTTCGATAGCTCTATTTTGGAAATGTCTTTCAAAGCCCTTCTTTGATACCTTCATACTCTATCTTTTCCTATATGCCTCTCTTTCTCTAATATTCTACAATATGCTTTGATGTGACTCTGTTGCTAACTCCTCCATTAATAGACTCTTGCTTATGGCTTGGCTATCCTGATGGCCTTACTCCTGTCTCTTCATGGATCTGTTCTGCTTCCCCTTGGCTTCATGTCATCCTCTAGTATCCAAAATATTGCCATATTGACATCAATGACAACCTAGGTCAACAATCTCCCCCTTTGTTATTGATCCCAATATTCTTCTTCTCCCCTCCTTTGACATCAATGGAAAAGGAGTGCTATGGGACTCCCCCTATCAAACTGCTTATGTTCTTCATGAATGGTAGATCTTCATGGGTCTGTGACTCCCCCTGTCATAGTGCTCTTCTTCTTTTTACTCAAGATAGAAGGATTGATATTTTATCATCAATTTGCACATTATTCCCTCTTCATGTCTCGGAACTGATTTATCATGGCTTCAAAAATGCCTAAGGATGCTCTACTTTAATGCTTTCATTTAGATTGCAAATGGCCATACACCAAGTGTCCAAGTCTAGGATTTTATGCTTCAATCCATATTGATGTCTCCATAGGCAGAATTGAGAGACCTTCATAGTCTGATTCAAGAAAGATTGCCCCTGAGATTGCCTTTCTTGCTATCTTTCTTTAGATCTGACTTCCTTTGTGTCTTTGTGCTTCTCCTTAAGTTACTACCATCTAGTATTCAACTTCACTGCATTTGGATGAAAAGGTGAGAGGTTGTGCCTTGTTGTTGCTATATTTTCTCAATGACCAGTCTTAGCATAAGTTATATTTGACTGCACGACATTCTCCTTTCTATGAGCCATCTTGTCCTTGTGTTCTTGTACATATCTCTCCAGATTCAGATATCTAATCTATGACTGTCCTTTAAATTTATTCTGTTGATTTGCATCTTCATGCAATGCTTCAGTTTTGTTATATGTTGCCAGCTGCTCTTACTTCAAACTCCATTATAAATGTATATGTTTGTTTGAAGACTACCTCTATTAGTGTCCAAAATTTCTCTATTCTCACAATAAATTCCTGAGTTAATACATAAACTTCTATGATAACAGCACCATGGTTGTTTGCCCAATTTCTTTAACAACAGTCCAAATAATGGTTACAGGATCATATGATTCAATGGAGTGCTCCTGAGACATGATTTCATCAAAGAATGATTGTTAATATAGCTCAACAAGGATTTCATCAGAATCCTTTTCACTAATAGCTTCTGCAATAGTGATCAAGAATCACAGGCTCCCCCTAACTATATCCATCATCTCCTTTTGGCAAAAAATTATCATAAAATGCTTAGATTGTCAAACTTCAGGCCTATGACATATGCTGTTGGCTGGAGAGCTCAAGGGAATTTCAGATTGTATTTGCTTTCTTCTCCATACTTGTGTAAATTTCTTCTTTTGCATGGTTCTAGCTTGTGTAAGAGCCCATGTTAAGTTACAATCACGTGCCATATGACCAATGCTATGACACTTGAAAAATTCTACATTGTTCATGAATAAGAATTCATGATTTCTTCTTGCAAAATTGTTTCTTGGAGATTGTTAGGGACTATAATATATATCTCTATGAGATGATTGGGGACCATAACATCTATCTTTATGATATGCTTTACAGTATTTTGCCATGTGACCAAATTTTGTACAAGAATAACAATAACAAAAAAATGAACTTTGGTACCTAGGAGATGGAGATTTCCTTGATGTACTTTTGAAGCATTTCTGCCTTGATATCCTTTGATGATAACAATTGCCTCTTGCATCTTTGACATCATCTACCTTTTCTCTTGGAGCTGGTTTTCTTCTTGGAGCAGGATTTGTTCTATTGTAGCCTTGATATTTCTCCTTGCCTTTGCTGGGGCTGGGAGCATCACCATTTCTTTCTGGCTTCTTCACATCTCTTTTGTTTAAAGAATTTTCATTCTTGTTTGAGGGTTCACCTGCATACCCGAGACCTAATTTATCAAATGGACATCTATGACAGTTGAGCATGTCATGCAAGGCTTGAGAGCTCTTCAAGATTTTGTTCATCCTTTCAACCTTTGTTCTGAGGAAGACAATCTCTTCTTCCAAACTTTCACACTTACTATTCTTCTTAGCAATTTTTTCCTTAGTTTCTTCCTTGATACAAGTAGCTTCATCTGCTTCTAGTTTAAGGGAGATGATATCTGACTTTATTTTGAAGATTTCTTCATTCTTTACTTGACTTCTCTCCATTTCTTCCTTGATCCTTGTAGCTTTACATGTTTCAACCTTGAGAAGCTTGATGTTAGATTTTAATTTGAAGATTTCTTCATCCTTTGCTTTCAGCTGATAGATCATGGTGTTTACTTCCTTTCCTACTTCATCAGCCTATCCTTCTATGACTTCCAATGCTTCCATGGTCTTTTCACCTCCTTGTGCTTATTTCCTTGCTTCTTGTAATTGAGACTTGAGAGAGGAGACCTCTACCTTGTACTGACCAATCTCTTCTTCAAGTTTGTTCAAGCTCTTGTGCCTTTGTTCAATTTGGCTTGACAAGATATCTTCCTACTTCTTTGCTTTATCCAATTGATTTGTCATGGATATGACTTCTTCATGATGCTTTATTTTTGTTTGTTGATATTCCTTCTTAAGCTTGGCAAGCTCTTCATCCCTTTCTTGTACTTGAAGCTTGATGAGGTCAAATTTCTTCCTTGTTTGATCTTGGTCACCAACTAGTGCTATCTTCTTAAGTTCCTCATTTTCCTTTTTCAAATTGTTAATCTCTTCCATGGCAGTCATAAGTTGAGCGAGGAGTTCTTCTACAAAATCTTTTTCATTCTATTCATATTCTAGGTTTGTTTTAGCCTTGATACCATCATTCTCATGTTCAGCTTCTATGATGGGATCTAGATTTCCTTCTAGATTTCCATCATCTTCTTAACTGATGATCATGGTCAATGATCCTTTTGAGTGAAGGTCATGAAGTTTGTCCCATATACCCTTTGCTGATGAATATTTTCCTAGATTGTTCTTTACAGAATTAGGTAGCCCATTCAATATTGCCTTCATTGCTTTTGCATTGTACTCCTTGGATTCTCTATCCATCCTGCGATCATCAATCACTGATTTCTAGATTTCAATGCCTTGAGTCTGTAAGAAATTCTTGATTCTTGCTTCCCATATATTAAAGCTCCCATTGAGCCTTGGAGCCTCCTCAAATTGATTGTTTTCTATTTTAGTGGTAGAGGGAGACACATCCTTAGGAGGATTGGAGACTTTCTTCCTTGAATTCACCATTTGTGTTCTAAAGATCAACCTTCAAGCCATTAGTCTTTGAATGAAGGTACTAGCTCTGATACCAATTGTTGGAAACACTGAGAGGGGGGTGAATCAATATTTCATTTTCCCATTATTGTTTTACCAGTTAAAACATATATATTCAGAACACAAGATGAACAAAAAGAATAAATTCTTTTATTAATATAGACTGTACAGTAAAATAGATACAATATATAGATAGTTACAATCAATTGCCAAGCTCCAACTTGGACTTTGGTGAGGCTCCAACCTCGAGAGCACCAACTGTATTTCGCCAAGACACCAATCTTGGACTTAGGAGCACAAACTCCCAAGGACTTCAATCCTTCCTACTTCTGAGACATCAACCCGAAGGACTCCAATACTTCTCACTTCTGAGGCACCAGCCCAAGGACTCCAATCCTTCTCACTTCTGAGGCACCAGCCCCAAGGACTCCAATTCTTCTTTCTTTTGAGGCACCAGCCTCAAGGGTTCTAATCCAACCTTGTCAAGGTACTTTTGATAATAATGTTCTACTCTCAAAACTCTTCTCTGTTGACATCTGTCTGGTTATAGTTTCTCTGTAGTCTCCAAGCTACAACATCAATGACAACTAGTCTTCTCTTGAAGCAGTCTTTACAACTCTTCCTACCATTCACACAAAGTCTCCAATAGCTGACCTTTGATCATATCTCCACACTACTTTAGTGAGTCCACTACAACTACACTAAAACTTTGCATAAGAAACTGCTTTCAGTTCAAGCATATGTTCTAATGTCACAGTCATGTTTTAGCAATACTGCTTCTCTGCTGGCAACTTCTACCCTTCGAATTCCTCCTATCTTGTTGGTCCTTCGGCCCTCTTTTTTTTCTGCTGGACCCTCTTTTTATTCTGTTGTTTTCTCCAACTTTTTCAACAGTGTTGAATAGCTGCAGCAGCCTTCACCAGCGTTCATCAACAACTTCATACAATGCTTAACCACCTCTACTGCTTCTTCTACCTCACATTCTGGTTCTTCATAACACCAAAAGCCACCACAGTCCTTTGTTTTTACTGTTTTATATAGATTCCCATGCCTCTTTCCATTCATTTCTACTTACACCGCTTCTTAGACTTCCTCAATGGTCGTTGTCATTTCCTCTGTGCTCGCTTTCTTCTTCAGCTTCCCATTTCAGTTTCCTCTATCTATTCATGCTCATAGGCCATGTTGAATTAATGGCCCGGTCCAAAAGATACACAAAGAACCCATCTTCCCTGTTTACCATAATAGTGCTCTGTTTGGCAATGATGTCGAGCATACACAGAGTTCTGCTTCATTTAACAGACAACGATGTCCAATCACAATTAATATCGCCGTGAATCACCCCATTTAGTTGATGTTCAGCCTTCTAAAAACCATCGGACGCAGCCATCATAAGCCTTTCAGCTTAAAACCACCCCGCAGGAAAAAAAAATGGTTACACAGGAAAATATATGAAAAACAGGCGAGAAACACTAATGGTGGATTTCCAATTTAGTTTACCCACACCTATTCCTGTATTGGGTCCATGCTTAAATCGAAATCGGTGATTTGTGACTCCTGGGGATCCTTTATATATCGGACCCATGACTCCGCCGATGGTTGATGGTCGATCCTCCATTACTCCAATGGATCGTATGCGATATGGCATTAAACCATGGTTTATATGCCCGTCGGGTCCACAGCCTTATCACAATCGGTGCTTTCATGTGGCAAGGCTTCTCAGCTTGCTATATGTGATGGATGCGATGACAGGTTAAGTCATATTGTAATGTAGCGGCGGGTCTGCATACGTTCATCACAATCGGGGGGTTGCTCTTGGCAGAGGTCCGCTGTGATATCGCTATCGGCGATCTCAAGTCACACAGGGCCAGGGCTTGATGTTAACGCAGACCACTCCATTTTTGTGATGCGATATTAGGTTTTGGACCCGATATGACTCACCACTCCTATGTAATAAGTTTCAAGTCTGATTTCCACCTCCGATAGTGTAACGGCATATATACGTGAGTTTTGGCCCCCGATAGTGTATTCCTTTGGCATTGTTGCTCCGATAGCCGTGAATGCATATATAGATAGGTTTTCTCCTCTGATGGCTCCCGATAGTGTTATCTGTGGCATATATGGCTTTGTTTGCTGTTAACCGCATCCATTGCTCCGCCGAGGGCTCCTGATAACTCTGTCTGCTTCCTCTATGGCTCCGACGGCTCTGTTTATATATTTCTCCATTTGCTCCTCTTCTTTGGCATATATGTATGGTCTATAAATATGGCTCTGATAGCTCTGTTTTGGCAATGTCTTTCAAAGCCCTTCTTTGATACCTTAATACTCTATCTTTTCTTATATGCCTCTCTTTCTATGATATTCTACAATATGCTTTGATGTGACTTTGTTGTTAACTCCTCCATTAACAGACTCTTGCTTATGGCTTGGCTATCCTGATGGCCTTGCTCCTATCTCTTCATGGATTTGTTTTACTTCCCCTTGGCTTCATTTCATCCTCTAGTATCCAGAATATTTCCATATTGACATCAATGAAAACCTAGGTCAACAATCCAGCCATGTGTGCCCCCCATGAAGTCAGCCCCATGTCAGCCGACAGTTTCCATGACGCCAATTATAAAAACCTTCCTGCCTCGTCGTTTTTATTCGTTTTTCACTGTTGTGTCACTCTCCCTCCAGTTTCT
Organism: Pinus taeda; assembly: GCA_000404065.3. Lineage (NCBI taxonomy): Eukaryota > Viridiplantae > Streptophyta > Pinopsida > Pinales > Pinaceae > Pinus > Pinus taeda. The sequence continues at coordinate 91,885 of APFE031258060.1, forward strand.
TGTCTAGTAACACCGTTTGAGCTTAGCCAACCGAGTACCTCCTCCCAACATCATTTTATACCCTCTCCATGACAACCTGGCAATCTAATCACTCCTGTACACCTATAAATTTTCCTAGGAATTCGTAAAATGAAGAAAGTGACCCCCAGACGTAAAAGGCCTGAGATGCCAAAACCTATTCCAATGTTGATCCCCTCATGGATATAAATGGTCAAGTATCTTACCATCTTGTGCATATCACCTCGTTGCCCTTCTTTTTGACCTATATGGAAACCATATTAGTGTTGGGTGTGTGTTATATTCTTTCCACAACTACCCTATATTAGGTGGGCGAACCTACCTCTAGTTTTGTGCATGGATTTCACATATGGTTTTGGGCTTGATGGTTTTCTGTCCATGGTATTTTGTAGATCAAGTCAAGGGAACTATGGTTATGTCTAATCTAGAGTTAATGGATTCTTTGGCATGTATATATATGTATTGTAACATTGAAAGGAATATAATGAAAAATCAATCTGGTAGTTCTGGTTTTGGGATCCAAGGAAAAATATTTGTGTATATCTGTTTTATGTTTTATGCTATTTCCATTGTTTATTTTTTGTTTATAGAATTTGTATGCAGGTAATTTTTGTACGAGATTAAAACCTACAGTCAGGGGGGAGGACCCATTCCAGGTAGTTGACTCCAGCCTATACTACCAAATCGTACCCACTGTGCACCATTTTCCAGAGTTCATCTTCTGGTTGGACACAACATACATTAACAAGAAAGAATTTATTTTTTCCTCCTATGGGGTCAAAATTCTTGAAGTAACCCTGTAGCTAATCCAAAAATACATGGTTTACCCCAGTTCCCTAGAACCCCAATAGTTTACTAATGTCACCCTAGTGTATCATTACTCAACCCTACTAGCCAATGAAAACCTCACTAAGACCCTACCCTCACTGAGCTCCAACTTTCAGAAGGGGAACTTAAGAGGGTGAAAAATTATCTAGATGTTACCCAAAAAATCTTAACCCATAAAGAGAAGTAATTAGAGACTACTAGGTCAAATGGAGAATCATTGGTAGGAATATCCAGGAAATAAACCAGGAGATCTATAAGCTCAAGGAAAAGCTAAAAGGAAACATGTCCTTGTTACAAGCCAAGAAACTAGTATGGGATGAGATCATTGAAGACGTTAAGAACCACTGGGAGTATATAATCTTAATGGATAAGAAAAGGGTTGTAATTAAGGACTTTGAAGGTTTCATCTTGCTAGCCAAAGAAAAGGGAAAAAGAACTCCTCGATTGCCCAAATGTTCATCCAGTTTGTGAATGAGAGGCCACATAGTGAGTTGAGGCCCATAGATGTGATGGAGAGTGTAACCGCTATCATGGAAATTTCCAAGTTTGTCTAGAAGGAGGAAGCTAGGGTCAAATATGAGGAGTACCTAGAGGTGATATCAAAGAATGTGGTTGCCTTCAACACTAAGTTTGCCAATATTGTCAGAGAAGGTTTTCCTAGCAACTAGGACTTTGGGGGAGTGTTGATCTAGTGGGGACAATATAGTCAAAGACTAGTGGAAGCTAAAAGAAAAGTACACTCTTCTCATGAGAAGATTTCTACCCTTAAGGGTAAGACTATGGTAAACTATATGAATAGGGACTTTTAGATGTGAAGGATAGTCAAAACCATGTTTCACCGTAGATTGAAATACGTAGTTCTGACTAACGTCAAAATTTCTTATCAGTGGTTCTTCTCATCTCCTCTGTCAGTGCCAGCACTGTGACAAAGATATGAGTATTTTGTCAACCCTCCTGTGCTCCAAATAATTGAACCATCTATTCAGCCTTTACAGCCTCCTCATCGTGACCACTCATACTATAGATCGTGTCAATTATGACGCTTCTTATTTCTTGCTTATGTAAATATTTTATTTCCAGCCAGTCAGTTAAGGTTTTGGTTAGTACAACTATGCCATGGAGTATGCTGAGGTTTTTGTTATGATTATCCATTGTAATGAAATCAAGAAGGAATATTTTGTAACAGGCTCTCTATCTGAGGCCCTATAAAAACAATTTTAATAGACTAAACCAAGGGTTCAAAATTTTGGATTTTCCAAGAGAGAAGTTTTATTTACTTTCTAATGCAATGTATGCTCTATGGAAGACTAATACAATTTTTTGGAAATTCCAACTCAATTGAATCTGTAGTATGTGCTCCTTCTATGTTTATTCCATATGTCTTCATTTTTCTTCTCATGTTATATGTAATAGTAGTTGTTGGAAGTTTTTTCATGGATTTATGGATTCATCTTAGTCTAATGCTAATGAAAGGTGCATGTATTGATATGAAAACTAATCCTTAAAATGTACTCCATGTATATTTGCATTCCATTAAATTCTCTATTCCAACTATTTCACCCTGAATTTTGATATATCAGATTCTTAAAGTTAAGCCTTGTGTATCAATTTTCCTTCTTGCTATAGTCTTATTAAAGTTAAATATTGTTTATATATTTTCCTTCTTTTATACAAGTTCATGTGATGTTGGAGACCACAGATCTAATGTTAATGCTTTTGTGATTAATAGTTTTCATCAAGTTTTGTATTCCTCCTCTTAAGGAAGGTTCTGAATCGATTTTCTCTTTAAATGGTAAACACTAAGTGTGATGTGAATCTCCAAAAAATCTTCAAGACACTCATCGAGATGTCCTAAGCACTGGTATCTCCTCAACCCAGGGGTTGTCTCTATGAGGTACAATACCCTCAAACATAGAAAACTCACTACTTATACTATACATATATCAAATATACCTATGATTACCAACTCTTCAACGTGGATAATTATTTTTATATATGCCATTGATGGCTTGCTTTCTAATTGGAACCCTCACATGAGATAGTTGGCCAGTTTGACCCTCATGATGCCTACCTCATCCTGCTAAATAAATTTATACTAAGGCACCAAGGCTATTGACAAAAATTTACAATATTGTTTCATAACTTGAGTAGCAAGCTATAGGAATACTAGTGTGTTTTGTGTGATGATAGAAGTTGTAAATATGGGGTTTGATCAATATGAGCTAGTTTCCCAAACTCATGAAGCCTTACTATAGAGTGATGCACGCTAGGAATGGTTGAGTGGGTCCAAATGGAAAGGGTTCCTTGCATGATTCTATTGGTACAATGACCAACTCACCCTAGAATTCAAACAAAAATTTAATGGCCACATTTATCATGTTGGAACTTTATTTATGAGGGTTACAGAGGAGATGGTCATTCATGCCACTATCCTCCCTCACATTGTAGAAAAAATCTTTAAAAATGATCCATTGGATAGAATTCTTTCTAATTGATTCATAAAACAAGAGAATGAAGATGCAAAATAGGAAAAAGACACACCAAGAAATTGGCTCAAGTGTGAATGGGAAATGTCATTTTTGATCCTACAAAATCCTTGACCTATGAAGGAAGCTATGCTCTCACCTTACAATATCATATTCATATCCTTGTACATTTTAAATGTGGACAAGAGTTAAATTTTCCTTATTATTTATGGAAGATTTTCAGAAAAGTGGCATGTCATCTGAAGAAAAAAAGAAAGATCCTCAAGGTGAAGGTGAAGGTGAAGATGCATCTGATAAGGTGAAGGTTTCAATCCTTCTATTTAAGCTTTTGGATGAGATTATTCAGGAAGTGGGGGAGAAGAATGTTGTGTAGGTCATCACATATGATGCCTCAAATTTTGTTCTCGCTAGAAAGATGCTTGAGTCCAAATATAAGACCATATTTTGGACTCTGTATGTTACACATTACATAGACCTCATGCTTGAGGACATAGGCAAAGTGGAGAAGGTAAAGTAAAATTTAGAGCATATTAATTGCATCACAAAATACATCTACAACCACTCATGGGTATTGAGCCTAATGAGTAAAAAAATGGGGGGAAAGAGCTTGTTAGGCCTGCAATTATGAGATTTTCAACTCAATCCCTCACATTTCAACTGTAACACCCTCCTCCCACATTTACCCAAGTTAACTGGTCGATGGGGTAAACATGTGACGAGAGGCTACTATGATCTTATTCAAATCCCCATGTACAATTAAGGAATTGTAACCAACACAACATAACCATTCTGACCTTCTACATAGGCTACAAAACCTCCAGGAGCTAACCAACCTTTCAAGGTGACCAACCCCTGAGGCAACTTAATGTTTTACTGACCTAGATATTTATTCTCTCCTATGACATGGCATGCATACAATTGGGACCCTGCAGTCTCTCTCATATCAAGGGCATGCAAGCAACTAGGGTCTTTCTCAGCTAGTTCAAACCCAACGACCCCGGATTTTGTGCCCCTTTTTCAAGGCAAGGAATCATGCCACTGCCTAGAAATTCATGAAACTTCTAGAAATTAAATGTAGAATTCAAACAATGTTACAAATGTAAATACTTGAATAGAGACTTGACTGGACCCCTACTAGCCATGACAGGAATTTTATCAAACATGTCAAAAATATGCATTCTACAGGTCATAACAATAGATCTGAGCATAGGGGTCTCATACTTATCTAAGAATCGGTAAGAAGCATTGATGCCTTATCACATTAGTTGCATTATCATATATTAGGTCATATATTCATTGTTCATTCATTTACAAATCAAAGCATGATGAGATTCATACAAATCACTGTCATAAAACATGCTCATAAACAGCATATAACCAACAGAAATAACAAGGATACAACAACCATGAAACCACATATAAACAAGTATACCTACCCATCAAATACAATAGGAAAGAAGCTCTTATTAACATATGAAAAATGCAACTAGATCTGGGAGTTCCATGAACCACCCAACCATAGATTAGGTTGAACCAAATCTCTCTTTCAGCCAATCACACTTGTGCCAGAATCCAAGAATTAATGTGGGATCTCATGGAACACATCTAAAAAAACAAAACCAGGGCTTCTAGAGGCCAGACCACCTCAACCCTCAACCAGTGATTCCACCTCAAAGTTGGACATCACTAATCATCACCAGATTGGTCTCTACCCAAGTTGTACATGGCTCTAAAGTGTTTGTTCCAACTAGGGCTTCCAAGACTAGCATATCAACGCACAACTCTTGCTTGAATTCTAGTGCATTTGTCCAACCATATCTTCTAGAACTGTTAACTCTACCCACCAAGGGCTTCCAAAGCATTTTTCCAACCAAGGCTTCTAGGACTAGTAACTCAACCCAAGTTGTTATAGGGCTTCCAGAGTGTTTGTCCAACCAAGGCTTCCAAGAACTAGTAACTCAACCCACAACCAAAGGAACATGAGAACCAAATAGAAAACAAAAGGAAATACACCCACAACTCCATGGATATCTAGAAAATGGAAAGGATAAGGAAATCCACTGTAAATCCAAGCCAGGGAAAATTTTAAGAACCACCCTAAATTTATATGTATAATAAATGGGCGAATCCACATGATACATAGGAAAAATGGCGAATCTATCACCAGATTATATTATCTTGTAAAGTCATGGCGAATCTTTCACTGAATAATAAAACATTGTGAAGTCTTGGCAAATCTTTTGTTAAAGTATGAAACCATATATGATAATAATAAAACACATTCATTAAACTGTAATATACTAACATACATGTTTGGAAAAAAGAAACATAATTTTCACTTCCTACAAACAATGTTGCAAGTTTTAGTGGCCATGAGGAGAGATTAATGTTTTCTCTACCACTATTGTCAAGCTACCACTTTTGCCAAGCTATCAAATTTCTTTCTTATTCCATAGACTCCAACTGTGAGATAAGAAAAAAACACATCAAGTTTGTTTACCCCAACACGCCAACAAGTAGAAAGCCCCAACTATATAATTTAATGAAGTAGTAGGTATCCCAAAGGCCTAAAGGTGATCTAATGGAAAGAACTGACCATTGTCAAAAGCCTTACAATCAATATATAAATATATAAATGTAGATTTATTATTATTTTAATTGGAATTCTTCAATTAAATAATAAAATTTAATTACGTCTCTCCCAATTTAAATTTCTTATTATCATAATTCACTACCTTCATACCATTTTTAATAGTGTTGTAACATGTGGATTAATTTCCTTTTTGGTGCACAATCTCTGCCTTCTAGGACAATATGGTGCAGTGACCCAACCCCTATAGATCATTACGACAAACTAAGAATAGCATAGAAGATGAAAAGTTGTACAAACTAGCATATTTTTCAAACAACTAATCCAAGATCAGTACCTTAACTTTTTCATGAAGATATCATATTGGGAATTTTTGAAAAATGGTGGGAAATCTAGGCACCAACTATGTCTCTTTTGTGAGGGTGACGCGGAAAGAGTTAAGATTTCATTGTTTTGAATTTTTTTTGTTAAATAAAAAAACCAATAGTAATGGAGATATCGGTATTTTTTACTAAATTTTGTGAAGTGACTAAATGTTGCTTTAACCATTCACCTTAAGAATTTTTTGCAATATAATTTCCTAAGTCTATTTAATATCTTCATTATCATAAAAAAGCAACCTATATCCATCTTAACTCCACATCTACCACTCTTAGAGGGATGAAATCTATTTATCCCTCCCAGCACTTGGTAGACCCAGAATTAAGATGGATATAAGCTGATAGAATTTCCCTTTTAAATAGTCTACGCTCACATGAATACCATGGGTTATCATAAACCCGAGCTTAAAAACTACTATTAGTAAATTATAAAAATTATAAAAATTAATAGTTATTTTTATTTTATTTTTTTATTTAACCAAGTTAAAATGTTTAAGTGACATTAAATTAAAAGATCCATTTTTACTCTTGATCTACCAAGCCCTAAGAGGGATCAAATATTTTTTCACTCTATGTTAGTTTGCATATCATGATATTTGATCTAGAGTAAAGATGGATCTATGCTAGTTTAATTCCCCGTTTAAATAGGGGCATTCCATGTAAATACCATGGGTTAATACCATGTTCCATATTTATTTTTATTAATACTAATATTAGGGTTAATAATGTTTTTTTGCATGGTATTAATAATAATTTGGCCCATGGTATTTAGCCCATAGGCTTCACCTAAATATAACACATTTTTTAAGTGTTCGTAAATATAAGGTGGCTTATAGAGTAAATATAAAAAATGTTTTATTTATTTACCATACCTCTCGTTTATTTATATTTTTATTAATTTACCATACCTTTTTTATAAATATGGTATTTGGCCCATAGGATTCAATTAAATAAAACCTCTTTTTTGAGCCTTCTTAAATAGAAAGAGGGTTATGGAGTAAATATAGAAAGAGGTTTTATTTATTTACCATACCTATATTTTATTGAAGTATAAAAGGAGGTTTTATTTATTTACCATACCTCCACTTTATTTATATTTTTATTTATTTACACACTTTTGTGTTCATAAATATAAGGTGACATGTGGAGCAAATATAAAAAAATGTTTTATTTATTTACTATACCTCTCATTTATTTATATTTTTTTTAATTTACCATACCTTTTTTTAAATATGGTATTTGGCCCATAGGATTCACTTAAATGAAACCTCGTTTTTGAGCCTTCTTAAATAGAAAGAGGGTTATGGACTAAATATAAAAAGAGGTTTTACTTATTTACCATACCTTAACTGTATTTATATTTTTATTTATAACTATCATAAATACATTTTCTTGGAAATGAGGGCAAATGGAAGATTGTAAATCCTAATTTCAAGGGCTAGATTTCCTTTTTTTTACCCTCTCCCTTAAAATAAGGTGGGCTAACCTCCATACCTAATTTTTTTATAAAATAAATTTGAGGTGATTTGTAACAATGTACTATGATACAAAATATTTTCCCAATAAAAAATATAAAATCCCTTAATTTAGCCCAAGGGCGAAAATTCGCCTCTAAAATTTTCCATGATCTACGCATTCTTCCATGCCAATGATATATCATAACCAAAAACCACATGCATTTTCAACGCATGCCAAAACTAGCAAGGAAATTGTACATGCAACTTGGTATCTAAAAGAAAAATTGATTGTAGCTGTTGATCCTGATGTTCTCTTGTGCCTTCCTACACTTCCTTTTCCTTATTACTCAAAAACTCCAACTATTCCACACTCCTCCAAGAATACTCCAAGAAAAATCTAAGTGTCCAAGAGTATGAGAGAGAAAATAAAGAGAGAGCTCCAAAACTGAACTAACAAAAATCTATGAAGTGATCCTCATAAGATTTATTATCAATGAGGCCTTTATTTCCTTCAATTTCCTCTATTTTACTTCATTTTCCTCCTCACATGCATCCTGTGACCTTTCACCTTCCTTTTCTCTTAATTTCCCTTATTTTCATAAATAAATTGCCAAAAATTCCATTTTGCCTTTCTAAAGCCTTTATCGTTCCCTTTGCCATTTTAGTTTAGCCATAATAACCTAAATGAATAGCCAATAGGGTTTTTTTCCCACCATTCAGCTTTGAATACATGTCCCATGACCTTGGTCTTATTTTCTTTTACATGAAATTTTACTAGGGCTGTTACAACAATGTCTCAATTCTCAACAAAAAACTAGTAGAAAATGTTTTCTTCTTATGGTTGGATTGAATCTTGGTGGGCTCATAAACAAGATGGTAGAGACACCAAAAATATTTGTTTTGAAAATTATTTTTGGAAAAGGTCTGTAGAGCTTGTGAAAATTATAGAGCCCGATGTTAAGGTGCTAAGGATGGTGGATGGGGAAAAAAATGGTCATGGGTTATATTTATGAGCCTATGGATTAAGCAAAGGAGAAGCTATGGGTAGCTTACAAGGATAAGTTAGCTAAATATGGATGTATATGGGAGATCATTGATAATAGATGGAGAAATCAACTCTATCATCCTATACATACAGTTGGGTATTTTTTGAACCCAAAGTATCATTATAAAGCTTGTCTATGAGATCTAAAGGTTGAGGAGGTCAGAGATGGATTTATTGATTGCTTGGAGCACATGGTCGCTAACCATGTAGATCAGTTAGAAATACATTAAAAAATTAGACTTTTCAGTATGGCGGTTGGTAACTTTGGAAAAAACTTGGCAAAAATGGAAAGAGATGTGGATAACCTAGGTAAATGTTGGCTTAAGGGGGCCTGACCCAGGTTCAGAGTTATTTGTTCCAACCAACAAAACCTTAACTACTGGCCCTTTCAGCAACAACTTGTGTAGTGTGGGCTGCAGTCTCACTTGAAGTAGTATTGGGGGATGCTAGAACCAGGTTTCTGGATCTATAGGCCTGTGTGATGGTCTTCTTAAGGATATTATAAATTAGATATGCCTTCGCGTAAATCTATTCCTTCCAAATATCAATTGATGCAACTATATTGAAATGACCTTTAGACCTTCGTGAAGGTACCTGATTGTACTTATCATGCATAAAAGATACAATTTCCCTAATTTCATACAATAAATTGTATATTATGAAACCCTTATGACCTAGATTTGTCGTCACATAGAGCTACCCTTTATGAACTAATAACTAAACGAGATCTATCTAACAAATTCCCGATATCCATGAAGGAGGTTAATTCTACTGGTTATGCCTAAACATTAAAAATCCATCTATTTTGCACAGAGATTAAGAATTAATTCACATAAACAGATCACAGAGAGAAGATGCCTAAACATAAACAAAAGAAAATAAACAAGGCACATGTGCATAGATTTGGTTCAAAATAGTCTTTATTAAGATGTAAATATTCAGATACAGACTTTTTATCCCTATGCACCCAACTATAGGGGCCTGCGCACTCAGCTGCGAACTTACCAAGGTCTTTGAGCACTCAGCTGCAGGAGCCTTCCCCCTTCACCTAAGTACAGGAAATAAAATTTTCCTGCCTTAGCACCTTGCTCTTACAATAATTCTTTCCAAAAATTTATCCTCTACGACTCACTAAGACTCAACTATATATAGCCTTCTCATTACAATATCATGGCTCATAGACCATGGGTGAGTCTCAAACCCGTCCTATCACCTACCTATACAAGGGACTAATGCCCTTTTGACTCTTACTTGGCTTCACACTCCCCTTCCACATTTCACAAAGACTTTACGTTCTTTCACAAAAACTATTACAAAATTTGACTTTATTGATAAAATTTGACCCCAGAGACCCCATCCTAATAGTAAGCAATTCCAATTTTCTTTTCTTTTCAAGTTAAATTGTTTACAAAATTACAATTCAAATTATATATTAATACTTGTAATTTGTAAATAATTAATGAAATGAATTCAATTACTAATTAATGTCTTTTTCTTTGCAGCACATTGGTGGGAGTCATTTGGCGACTAATGTCCTCAATTGCAAAAGTTTTCAATTAGAGTCCTCAGCCAAACTTGCAGTGCTTCAAGTTTTGAGTGTAATTGGTTTGTTTTTTAGTGCATACACATGAAGAAGAGAAACTATTTGGAGAAAAAATGGTTAAATTATATTGTCTTCATGAAATACAACCTTTGAATAAGGTGCAACCAAATGATGAACAAAATACTTGATCTAGATCCCATTGTGTTGGATGATATTGATCCAACATCGGAATGGGTGGAAGAGACTGAAGATCCTAAGTTTGATGTTGATTTTGATATTGACATGGAATTAGGGGGATGTAGCAAATTTGGTAGCACCATTAGAACCAGGATTAATACTTGCATTAAACAAATGAAAACAACCAATGGAAGACATTAGTTGTGCAAATCATCCAACTCGTGCTTCGATTAGGTTCACTTATACTATTATTGGTGGCAGTGTCACTATTAAGGTTGCAGATGAGGCTGAGGCAACCTTAGACTCTAATCTAGATGATGTTTATGTAGCTCCTGTTGATGATTCCGTGTCTACTAGTGGTGATGAGTTTGATGATTGATAATGTGTAGACTAGTAGTCTTGTAGTAGGCCAATGGCCTCATTGCTTATAACATTGTTTTTGGTCTTTATAGTCCATTTATAGCCTCATTTCTTATGTATTTGTTCAATGATATGTATTGCATTCGGTTCCATTTTGATATATTCACCTTCACATGGTATATAGATGAGAAAACTTTGCATATTTTGTCTCTATTGGCTTGGAATCATGGTTCCAGATATGAAAATAGTTTTTTCATTAAAAAATAATTATTTAATCTATTTTTTTAATAATTGGTTCATTAAGATCTGACTAGTCTTGGTTTGACTGGTTCCGGTTTGAAATCTGGCTTATTAGTAGAACAATCTAGTAACCAGTTTCAATTTTTAAAACTATGACTGATATTTACAGAAAGAAAATTACTAGTTCATAGCCCAAAGTTGTAAAATTCAAGAGGAGATAAAGGAGTTATAGTTGTAAAACAAAAACCTACAAAACGAGTTTTTTTACTCCATTCCATATGCATCCTAGGGAAGATAGATAAAGAGAGGGATTATCATTGAAGGATGATGCAACATTTTTCTAAATTCTATTGTGCTCTCTTAATAAGATTGTAAGATGATGAGAAATTTTGATGGGATCTAATTTTCCAATTTTATCGATTTCTTCCATGGGGACATGTAAGATGTTTGGTGTAGGGGGGATTTTGGCTCCCAACATTAACATCTCTAGCTTAAATCTTTCTATTCTATTTCCTTGCCTATTATATCTTCCTTTCCCAAAAAATCTATATTACTGGCTTAAAATACCCATAATTAGTATGACGAAGTACACCCTCCTTAGCTTATTAAAAACCTATGTTTTTTTACTATATTTAAGTGCACATTGAACTTATGTTTCTAATGATGAATATGTAGTTCACTTCCAATACCACCACAAGGATTATGGTTCCCTAGGGAACCATTAGGTCATTATATATCACATTCATTCCTATCCATGTAAGAGTCTAACTTGTAAGATTTGACGATTACATGGAAGTCTAGCACATTTCTTCTCGCAACCAATCAAAAAGTCAAATCAAAGATCCAAGGATTCCATATTGTGCCTACTAGTAATGAAGTCATAAAAAAAACACTATTTTTTATCTGATAAAGTGCACACTCAGGAGCTAATATGTCTCACCACACCAATAATCAACTTGGAAAAGTTTACAAAAGTAGAAGGAGAACTATTATTCAGTATCTTAACTATTATGAGGAGATCTCTTCCTAGAAAAAAGTATTGGATCTTATCTCTATATCATGTCCTCTTGTGGGCAATATTTTGATGTAAATTGTGATACTTATAATTAGACCGATGAACTGTAATGTCGAGTTAGTTATTTGATATTGTGATTTTCATATGGTTTCTCATACTCTGTATAAGTTATGCATTAGAAACCCTACTGTAATCTAGCTATGATTAATATAATACTAGTAGGCTTCATCCTGTCAACCAAAGAAGAGTGAGAAAAGAACTCCTCGTTTGCCAAAATGTTCATTCAGTTTGTGAATGAGAGGCCACTTAGTAAGTTTAGGCCCATAGATGTGTTGGACAATGTAACTACTATCATGGAAATTTCTAAGGTTGTCTAGAAGGAGGAAGCTAGGGTCAAATATGAGGAGTACCTAGAGGTGGTATCAAACAATGTGGCTGCCTTCAACACTGAGTTTGACAGGATTCACAGAGAAGGTTTTCCCAACAATTGGGACTTTGGAGGAGTGTTGATCCAATGGGTACAACACTGTCAAAGACTAGTGGAGCCCAAAAGCAAAGTAGACTCTACTCATGAGAAGACTACTCCTCTAAAGGCTAAGACTATGGTAAACTATTCGAAGAGGGACTTTCAGCTATTGGGGATGGTCAAAACCATGTTTCACCCTAGATTGAACTACACCGGTCTAACCAACCTCAAAATTTCTTATTGGTGGTTCTTCTGAGCTCCTCTGCTAGTGCCAACATTGTGGCAAAGATCTCAGTTTTTTGTCAACCCTCTTGTTCTCCAATTCATTGAACCATGTAGCTATGATTAATAGAATACTAGAAGGCTTCATCCTGTCAGCCAAAGAAGAGGGAGAAAAGAACTCCTAGATTGCCAAAACGTTCATTCATTTTGTGAATGAGAGGCAACTTAGTGAGTTGAAGCCCATAGATGTGTTGGACAACGTAAATGATATCATGGAAATTTCCAAGGTTTTTTAGAAGGAGGAATCTAGGGTCAAATCTAAGGAGTACCTAGAGGTGGTATCAAAGAATGTCGTTGCATTCAACATCGATTTTTACATGATTGTCAGAGAATGTTTTCGTAGCAATTAGGACTTTGGGGGAGTGTTGATATAGTGGGGACAATACTGTCAAAGACTAGTGGAGCCCAAAAGCAAAGTATACTCTTCACATGAGAAGACTGCTACTCTGAAGGGTAAGACTATGGTAAAATATCTGAAGAGGGACTTTCAGCTATTGGGGATGGTCAAAACCATGTTTCACCCTAGGTTGAACTACACAGGTTTGACCATCCTCAAAATTTCTTATCGATGGTTCTTCCAAGCTCCTTTGTCAGTGCCAACGCTATGGAAAATATGTAGGAATTTCGTAAACCCTCTTGTGCTCCAAATTATTGAACCATCTAGCTATGATTAATAGAACACTAGAAGGCTTCACCCTATCAGCCATTTCTTATCAGTGGTTCTTTTCTCCTTCTTCTTTGGATGGCAGGATGAAGCCCTCTAGTATTCTATTAATCATAGCCAGATGGTTAGATGATTTGGATCACAAGATGGTTGACAAAATGCTCAGATCTTCTTCACAGTTTTGGTCTTGGCAGAGGAGCTCATAAGAGAAACCGATAATAAATTTTGAGGTTGGTCATACTTGTATAGTTCAATCTAGGTGGAACATGGTTTTGACCATCTCCAATAGCTAAAATTCCCTCTTCAGATAGTTTAACATAGTCTTACCCTTCAGACTAGCAATCTTCTCATGAGAAGAGTATAGTTTGTTTTTGGGCTCCACTAGATTTTGACATTATTGTCCCCACTGGATCAACACTCCCCAAAAGTCCTAGTTGCTAGGCAAACCTTCTCTGAAAATCTTGTCAAATTCGGTGTTGAAGGTAGCCACATTCTTTGATACCACCTGTAGGTACTCCTTAGGTTTAACCCTATCTTCCTTTGTCTCTACAACCTTGGAAATTTTCACGATAGCAGTTATGTTGTCCAACACATCTATGGGCCTCAACTCACTAACTATCCTCTCATTCACCAACTAAATGAACATTTTGGCAATCTAGGAGTTCTTTTCTCCCTCTTCTTTGGCTAAGAGGATGAATCATTCTAGTATTCTATTAATCATAGCTAGATGGTTTGATGATTTAGAGCACAAGAGGGTTGATGAAATTCCCAGATCTTTGCCACAGTACTTACGCTACCAGAGGAGCTTGGAAGAACAATCGATAATAAATTTTTAGGTTATTTAAACTTGTGTAGTTCAATCTAGGGTGAAAAATGGTTTTGGCCATCCCCAACAGCTGAAAGTCCCTCTTCAGATAGTTTACCATAGTCTTACACTTTAGAGTAGTAGTATTCTCATGAGAAGAGTCAAATTTGATTTTGGGCTCACTATTCTTTGATAGTATTGTCCCCACTAGATCAACACTCCCTCGAAGTCCCTATTGTTGGGAAAACCTTCTCTGTAAATCTTGTCAAACTCGGTTTTGAAGGCAGCCACATTCTTTGATACCACCTCTAGGTACTTCTTAGATTTGACCCTAGCTTCCTCCTTCTAAAAAACCTTGGAAATTTCCATGATAGCAGTTACATTATCCAACACATCTATGGGTCTCAACTCATTAAGTGGCTTTTAATTCACAAACTGAATGAACATTTTGATAACCTAGGAGTTCTTTTCTCCCTCTTCCTTTGGTTGATAGGATGAGGCCTTCTACTATTCTATTAATCATATCTATATATGGTTCGATGATTTGGAGCACAAGAGGGTTGACGAAATGCCCAGATCTTTGCCACAGTGTTGGCATTGGCAGAGGAACGGAAGAACCACCGATAATAAATTTTGAGGTTGGTCAGATGTGTATAGTTCAATTTGGGGTGAAACATGGTTTTGACCATCCCCAATAGCTGAAATTCCCTCTTCAGTTAGTTTACCATAGCCTTACCCTTCAGAGTAGCAATATTCTCATGAGAAGAGATTACTTTGCTTTTGGTCTCCACTAGTCTTTGACAATATTGTCCCCACTGGATCAACACTCCCCCAAAGTCCTAGTTGTTTGGAAAACCTTCTTTAACAATCTTGTCAAACTCGGTGTTAAAGGCAGCCACATTCTTTGATACCACCTCTAGGTACTCCTTAGATTTGACCCTAGCTTCCTCCTTCTAAACAACCTTGGAAATTTCCATGATATCAGTTACGTTGTCGAGCACATCTATGGGCCTCAACTCACTAAGTGGC
The DNA here is from genome assembly GCA_000404065.3 of Pinus taeda. Taxonomy (NCBI): domain Eukaryota; kingdom Viridiplantae; phylum Streptophyta; class Pinopsida; order Pinales; family Pinaceae; genus Pinus; species Pinus taeda. The sequence goes on from APFE031258060.1 coordinate 107,270, forward strand.
TTCTCATTCACAAACTGAATGAACATTTTGGCAATGTAGGAGTTATTTTCTCCCTCTTCTTTGGCTGATAGGACGGAGCCTTCTAGTATTGAATCTTACTTAGCTTCGCCCTTTGCTTCCACATTTCGTGGTGAATTTACATTCTTTCACAACAACTATTACAAAATTTCACTTTATTGACAGAATTTAACCCCCAGGGACCCCATCCCAACAAGCCCCCAACCCAAATATGGTGAATCGCCCTCAATTCACTCAATTGGCTTATCCACTTTATTGCAGAGTTCACTGAACTCCATCTTCAACACTCCAAGGTCCATTATGCTCTGTACGATGGTCTGCTACACTTCTTCGACCAACTTCTCTGTAGTTGGCCCCACCATCGTGAGGCGCATGGTACTTTGTGTCTACTGGAAAGTCTTTAGCTTCTCTTGGATAGCCAGAGTAGTCTGGCTCGCTTTCGCTATCCATGGCTGAATCCGAGCTTTCAAAACTTGTTCTTTGCGCTGCAGCTCCTCAACCTCTCCTTGTAGCACCTTCATTTCTTGTAATTGCACGAAGCACTGGACTGGTGCCAAAGTGCGCGCAGTCGCCTTGATCTCATCAAAGTTTTGTTGTGCCTCTCTGATCTCTGTACCTAGTCTCTATAGGTTTGAGTCCTCCTGCAAAATGGTCCATAGCTCCTTTTCATTTTCAAAGAGATAATTGCAACCCATTATTGCATTATACAAGCTAGACATGTGTTATATGATGGTTTCACCATGCTGCTCCCTTACCTTTGTCGGAGTAGTCGGCTATAATTTGAATTGTAGTTCTGAGATCTTCATCCAAAAATCAAAAGTAACTCGGCCTACCACATCCTTAGACTATCTCACTGCAGCAGCCAATTTCTGAACCTTTTCTAAAGATGCCACATCATCGGGAATGTGTAGTTCCGGTATTGATTTACATGCTTCTGTAATTACTACTTCGAGGCTCTAGCTTCATGGTTCGCGCTTCTATCTCTTCTTTTTCCTTAAGATCCTGAGCCTTTTTGAAAAATATCTTCTCATTGTTCATTTTGACTTTTCTAATTACCGATACCACATGTTTCTCTCTTATTCGAAGCTCATATGAGACCCCTTGATGAAGCACGTGGAGGGTTTGAAGGGGTAGCATGGCTAAATTCATACCGATGCCCTTGATATTTATAAGTTGGGCATTTTCTTACTTTGACTCTACACGTAATGTACCTTGTGGAAAGGGAATGAATTTGAGATCCAGAGTCCATTCTGTTTCCATTACATTAAATCTCACTTGTTTCAGGTTCGCTTGAACCCCACTCACTTGTCCTACACTTGCCTGGATTCTGTCGGTTTGAATCTGCAACTCGCACATATCCTTTTGGATGATCCCTAGCATCTACCTGTACTTTTCCTCAAATTTAGTCCACAACTCTACCATTGTGTTGTCCATGGTCTCATCCAAGTCCCCCCTCAGTGAGGTCCATTGGATCCGCATGTGCATGTTTGTCCAATTTTTTTTTCTTCCTGGGTCCTAAAGTCATCTCCTTAGTTTGCTTTTGCAATTTAAAGGGAGTGCTCTACTCGTCACCTCTACTTCCTTCCTGCTCGGACTATTCCTTCTCTTAAGTATGTTGGGAACCCAATGCTTCAACTTCTACTGTGGCCTATTTTACAGCACACTCTTTATCAGCAGCTGCCTTAGCAGCAACTGCATTAGCAACGACTTCCTTCTTCTTCTGAGTGGTCAACTCCCGCTCTGCTGCTTGTGCTGCTTCTTTTGGTTTTTGCATAGTTGTTGTTTGCACAAAAGAGTTTTCTCCACCTTTGTTGGTACCTACGCCAAGATCTGTGGGTTATTTCCACTCTGATGGCCATGACCCCACAATCTCCTATACATCAGCCTCTATAACTAGGTATGGCAATTTGTGCCATATCTTCCTAGGGTCCCAAAACGGAACTATTTGTTGGCTTAAGGGGGCCTGACCCATATCAATGCAACATAAGAGAACATAAGAAAGAAGAATACCGACATAGCAGCATTGAGAAAACAGTTGAAATTACCAGCCAGAGAAGATCCTCTGGCCAACAACATTGAAGAAAGAGAGTCACGGAAGGAAAACATGATGAAGCTCATCATGGAGCAAAATGTACAGTTGAAACAAATGGAAACAAAGATGGAAAAAATAATCAAAGAAAAGGAGAAAGCTGCAAGAATGTCTATTGTCCCTTTGGAAGTTGTACCTCTTACAACAATTCCTACATCTACATCTTCTACAACAAATGCAGTGGAGAATATGTCTCTCCAAACAGAAGAAATTAAAATATTAAAGGCTCAAGTTAATGTTCTGCAAGAGTAGAAGCCAAGGACTAAAACTTCCCATGTAGCAAAACTACAAAGAGCTCAAAATCATATAGAAGCATGTAGGAAATCTGCAATCGAGTCCTCCACTGGCCACACACTGGGTCATGTTAAGGAAGTTATATGGAACAATATTATTGAAGCCATGGATGAAATCTAGCCATGTATTCAGATTATATTTGAACATAAAGAGTTGATTGAGAGATCCAATTAAGCCATTTCCACTATTAACAAAGAGTTGGGAGATATTCCTACCACAACCAATAGCATCATCAAGTTTCTAAATTCCAAAAAAAGATATGAGTTGGATGATTTCGGAGTAGATGACAGGACAGAGACAATCTTGGAAGTGAAGAAAGTTCTTACAAAGAAAAATTTGATTGTGAAACTTATAGAAAAATGTCACGGTTTGGAAATAGAAGCCAACAAATTTTTCACCAAAATAGAAGCATTAACAAATAGGGTCATGCCTTCTTTATTTGTAATTAATGACAAACTAATGACCATGGAAGATTATATGAGGAAGCTTAAAGACATTGCAAAGGACACAGCTAAATCTTCCTACGTGAAAGGTGCTATGACAAGGAGAGATTTTTTTGAAGCTATCAACAACATTATTTTCATTCAGTACGAGATACAACATATTATTTTGTTGTAAATCCCACATTTTCTCAATATACCAAGGTAGATGAGATCTACCACAAGGCAACCAAAATCACCATCCCAGATGAGGAGCGATGGGATAAATTGTTCGAATTTCAAGCGTAAAGGGTAAATATCATCTACACCGAACACAACACCAAAAACGTGGCAACTCAGCAACTGTTCTCCCCAAAAATAGTGCCAAACGTCCCAAATCACTTCACCAAATTCACCTATTTTGGTCACATTACTCCATTATGTTAGTTTGAAGTTAATAATAGATTTCCATGTCGATGCAGCATTCATTGTAATCCTTTTTGCAATTTAGTTTAAATACTTCATTCATTCGAAGTATTGGGGGTTGGCTCCTGATCATTGTAATTTTCTATTGAGAATTGTATTTTTTCCACACTACTGGAGTTTCATTAATACAAAGGCTTTCACGGGATTCTTGTGTTGCAATTTACTGGTGATGTTTTTCCTATTGTAGCTATTGCTTTCACTATTTTTCTCTACATTATAATCATCAATTGAGAAACAGGAAATGTGAAAAATAAGATTTGTTAATTGAACACCTTATTTGGACTATTTTTATAATCTATATGCTTTTCTTCTGAAGTCTGATTGAAAAATTCTTAAATTCTTTTCAATCATTACTGAGAACACCTCTTCATCATTTCATTATTCACTTTAAATATCTAGTGAATGTAACTGTCTCACACTGTGATTACTCTTTTAGACATTTGATGCAATATCCAGCTTTATTTTACTCCATAGCATAATGGGAAGAAATTAATTTGATCAGATCAACCAACCAAACCAATCAAACAAATTGATGAGCCCCAAAATTGGGTAACTTATCGGGCTCATTTTGCCTAATTTCTCTTCACCAATCCACCATTTTTCATAGTTCATGCATGTTTTTGAGTATATTTATGTTAATTGAATGAATGAGGATAGTCACTTTACCAACAAGGATAACACATGGTTATTGTAGATTTTTGGACAACGTTTGGAGCAAGGCCAAGCATTTATGAGCCAGATGACAGCCAAACAATGAGGGAACAATGGTGAGGATTCATAGGAAGGGTGTCTCCTGCACTAAATGGCCCCTTCCTCAAATTCTCCACCCTCAGCTCGGAGTTCAGCAGGCCACCAAAAACAATTCCCAAGGGTAGCCGAGCAGTTTTGTGAAAAGTGACTGTTTACTAGCAGTTTGAGCAGCCGAGCCACTTGAGTTAAGGAGGGTTGTTGGAGGACCTCGTACTGTATAAGAAAGAAGGCTTCTAGCCTTCATAGGTTACTTTTGGAAAATTTGTATAATGCACTCTAGTGCTGCTCTATTTTTGCTCATTTGTGGAGCTTTTGCTGTAAACATTTTTGTAACATGGTTATTTTCTGAATAATGGAGATCAGTTGCATTTTGCCTCAGTTCTGAGCTTCTTTTTAGGAGCCTGTAGCTCTTGGGGTTGGGCCCAAACCAAGTGCCAGGACCTCCTCTGTGTACTGTTATATGTTTTTTTTTGTTTTTAATTAATTTCTGCTAGTAGGTTACAATCTTGTTTGGTTATTTAATTCATTTTTGCTGATAGAAATAGTTGCTCATGTTTTAAATTGATTTAATCGGTTGGTAACAGAAAATATCTTCAAAAAGGGCTACCAAGAAACCCTTGATCTCACCTCTCCCTCCTTGGGACCATGAGCTGAGACCAAGGTGTCCTTGCTGCCATAAAAACATTGTTCTTGCTTCTTCATGCAATTTCTAGTGTTAGATTCCTAGTTGCAAAAGTTGGTTCCAGTTGTGATTATATCAGTGTTGTTAAAAGCGCGTTCTAAACGCGCTTTTTTCAAAAAAGCGCGCGTTTTTCCCTTTGCCGAGTTAAACGCGCTTTTTATGGGAAAAAAGCGCCATAATTTTTTTTGCCGCTTTTTTCTGAAAAAAAGCGTGCTTTTTTCGAAAAACGCGCTCTTTTCAGAAAAAAGCGCAGGGGTAGCGGGCAGCGGGTTTTTAAATGAAAAATTAGATTTTTCATTTGCCATTCAGACAGCAGCGCGCGCGAGGAAGAGGAGAGGAGCTAGGAGAGAGGAGCTGGAGGGTTTCTTGGCGATTCGAAGTGGCTAGACTGACTATTTCAAGAGGAGACCGCCATTTTCACCGTAGAAACGGTATGTAGGTTAATTTGTTTTTGTTTTCATTGTTTCAAAACATTGTTTTTCTATGTTTTTAATTTTATTTTTTTGTTGAAAAACTTCATATGGGCACCAATTTTTTTTTTTTTTCATTGTTTTTAAAGAATTGTTTGTATTTCTTCATTGATTTGGGATGGGTAACTTGGTATGGCTATGGGAACCAATTTTTTTTTTTGTTTTCATTTTTTTTAAACATTGTTTATGTTTTTACATTGTTTTTGGCATTTGCTTGCCATTTGGTTGGGTAACTTGGGTTTGGAACTTTGGATTCTAGAAATTTGTAACTTGTAATTTTGTAAATGGCAAATGCTAAATTGTAATCCTAAATTCATACTTCCTAATCCTTATTAATTTTAATTTTTTCCCATAGGTTTGCAACTTCAAAGTTAAAAAACAAACATGCCAAGGAAATTGGATCCTTTCTGGGATTATGGTGAGCCTACAGCTCCGAATGATAGACAAAACTTGACTTGCAAGTTGTGTGGAAATGAGATACGCGGGGGGGTGTATAGGTTGAAGTATCACCTTGCACAAATCCCTGGACATGATGTGGGGCCTTGTGCAAATACAACTCTTGAACTTATCCAAATAGCCACGAGAGCATTGGGAGAATTAGAGCAGACTAGAGAGGCCAAAGAAGAACTGAAAAGGCAACTAAGAAGGTCAGCTGAAGGAAGTGGGCCAAGTGGCGCTGGTTCTACTGCAGCATCAGTCAATCCGGTAGCTGCATCATCATTTTTTGTTCCTCGAACCACACCTGGTTCACAGCCATCTATCGGTTCAATGCTAAAAAGAACCGAGAAAGAAGAAGCTGACAACTTGCTAGCAAAATTTCTCCTCTGGAGTGATATTCCTTTCAGCATCATAAGGAATAATCATTTTTTCCAACCTGCTATTGATGCTATTGCCAGTGTTGGTCCGGGGTACAAAATCCCTTCTTATCATGATTTCAGAGGCTGGATTCTTCAAAATCAAAAGCGTCACTGCACCCAAAGATTGGAGGATTTTAGGGCATCATGGGCAAAAACAGGATGCACTATTATGTCAGATGGTTGGACTGACCAAAAAGGGAGAACCCTTTTAAACTTCTTGGTTAGTTGTCCCAAGGGGACTATGTTTATCAAATCTGTTGATGCATCTCACCAAATCAAAGATGCAAAAACTTTATGTGATTTGTTGGATGCGTTTATTTTGGAGGTGGGTGAACAATATGTTGTCCAAGTCATAACAGACAATGCTGCAAATTATGTTGATGTTGGTAGGATGCTTATGGACAGGCATCCTACTTTATTTTGGACAGCTTGTGCTGCCCATTGTATTGATTTGATGTTAGAGGACATAGGGAAAATTCCCTTTGTCAAAGATATTGTTGACTCATCAAGAAGTATTACAAAATTTATATATAATCATACATCTGTGCTTAGCTTGATGAGAAGATTCACCAACAACAAAGAGTTGGTGCGCCCCACCATTACACGGTTTGCCACCAGTTTCATATCTCTTCAATCCCTCTTGAATTCTATGTGGGATGTGAAGAGAATGTTTCTTTCAGAGGACTGGCGTGGTTTGACAATGAGCCGCAAACCAGAAGGAGAGGTCGTATGTAGACTAGTTTCATACCAGGAAGACTTTTGGGCGGGAGTGTAGGAGGTGTGTGTCGTTACTGAACCTTTGGTAAAGGTTCTTTAGTTGGTTTATGGTGATAAGCCCGCAATGGACTATTTGTATGAAGCCATGGATAGAGCCAAAGAAGCCATTCGGGCCTACTATGATGACAAGGGAGATGATGGGTTTCAGAAACAACTCCTTCTATGGGGAGTGATTGATGAGCGATGGAACAACACACTCCATCGTCCCATTCATGCTGCAGGGCTTTTCCAGAACCCTGCATTTTCTTATGCATGTGCGTTTGATTGTGATGCTGAGATCATGGATGGATTCTTATCTTGTGTTCAGAAAATGGTGCGATCTCCAGAACAACGTATAGAGATCTCTAAAAAAATTGAGACATATAGGATGGCAGGTGGCACATTTCGCTTTGAGATGGCTGTCAATGATAGGCTGATTAAAATGCCAGGTATTTTTTAGTTTGTAACTTTGTTTCAAATTTCATTGTCTCTTCAAATTCCATTTTTTTTTATGTTTATTTAAAATTTTATTTGTAATTTTGTTGTAGATGCCTGGTGGAAAATGTATGGTGCCAGGGTACCCCTTTTTCAAAAGTTGGCCATTCACATCCTCAGCCAAACATGTAGCTCCTCGGGATGTGAGTGCAACTGGAGTGTATTTGAAAAAATACAAAATAAGAAGCGCAACAGGTTAACACTTAAACATTTAAAATATTGCAAATTTCGAAATAAATTTTTGAATTCAATAAACAATATCTTTTTTATTAATTATTAATTATTATTTCATGATGTTTGTACAGGTTGGAGTCCCAGAGACTTAATGACATGGTGTATGTCTACTACAATCTTCGATTGTGGGTGAGGCAACTGGAGAAGACACCTGATGTGGATGCCATGTCATTGGATGGCATTGACACCACTGCTGCATGGAGGGTCGAGGCCGAGAGGCCTCTCATGGAGTCTGCTGATGATTGGTTAGGGCAGGATGTTGTGGAGGGGGAGGAGGAGGAGCAGGAGTAGGTGGAGGAGCAGGAGGAGGAGGAGGAGGAGGAGGAACAGGAGGAGGAGGTGACACCGCCTGCCCGGGCTACCACTGCCACTAGTAGAGGACGTGGTCTACCTCCTGTACCTCCTATTTCTAGTTCTTCAGCTAGTAGAGCACATCAGACTCCACTGCCCTCTCCACCAGCACAGGCACCAACATCTACATCGAGAGGGAAAGGGAAAGCTATTGCATTTTCTCGCAAGAGGGGCAGAGGAAATCAATAGGATTAGACTTTCATTTTATTGTATATGACATTATGACATGATGAGATACATTATCATATTTGTTGTTGATATTTTGAGGCTGAGTTGGGACTCAGGAGTCAGGACTTACTATTCAAGACATGATTCAATGTTATGTGTGATTTTAGCGCTAGAAATGATATTAAACATCTTATATATTAGTTTTTTTATCATATTTATGTGTCAATGTACTTATTTTATGTTGTAGATGGTTTAGATATTAAAAAAATTGAAAAAAAATGAATATTTTTGTTCCAAACGATTTTTTCCCACTTTTTTCTGCTTTTTCCCCAATTTTTCTGCTTTTTTCCGCTTCATTCCCCGTGCCGATTTAATCCCGCTCGTGCTTTTAACAACATTGGATTACATGCTTAGATCCATTCTTGAGTGGTTTCCATAGTTTTTTTACATGAATTGCAGCCAATAAACTTATGTTCATCATGCTTATGGTTTCTAGGTCAAATTAGGTTAGAATATCTAGATCTTTGGTTTTCTTAGTCTTTGTTGGTTAGCTTTGGAAAATAACGTGTTGAGTACCTGTGATACCTCCTCACCTATCCTTACCCCATCCATTCAACCTGTTGCGCCCTCTAGCTCAGATCCTTGCCTCTCATTTGCCACGTTTTCACACTTTGCCCTAGTTCCTACCTTCTTGCACAACATTGCTTCTCTTATCTTTGAACCAACCCAATCGCCTTAGCCACTCTCCATCCTCAATCACCAAGTCCTAAACCTCCTCCCTCACTTATCTTACCTCCATACCCACTTCTTCACCTTTCTGCCACCATCAACCCTTCAAAATTCCCTTTTGGAACATCTTGTAGAAACATCATGTAGAAGCCACAATACATCCTGTAGAACCCCTACAAACTTCCTGTAGAAGCTCAGGAAAGTGGTTTCTTGAGATACGATCACTGTAAAACTCTCTGGAAGGCTGCTAGGGACCCCTTAGCCCCTCTTCTCACCTTCCCAACCTCTTGCAAGCATTCCCTCTCACCAATCCACCTATGCACAGTCAAAAACAGTTAAAGCACATACATAATAATTCTACCAACATACTCCAAAATACAGAAAAGATGTTTCTTTTCAGATTTAACTTCAGAAACAGCTTAGACACAGGCACTTAACCTTTCAAAGAATCAATGGCATATTTTCCAGTAGCTTTCATCCTTTCTCTTGAATCAGTAGGGCCAGTTGGTAAAGCTAGGGTTTGCATTTTCTTTCAGCTTTTTAGTTTCTTTCTGCAAGTATATTAGCCTCCTTTGAGTTAGCTTTCATCCATCACAGTTAAAATCTTCTTCTAAGAGCTCATAGAAGTTGGCTTAAGCTCCTAGTGGACTTGTGCCAACTGATCAAGTGACAGTTTCGGCAAGAGCTAGTACTTGTGCATATAGCACCATCGCTTCCAAGTTTGTTACGAACTACCGAGTTGATAAAAGTAAAGAAGGGAGCCCCAGGAGTTGCAGCATTATTGTTGTAATACTGGTGCCCATCATTTTTTTGGCGCTGTTTCCAGGGAAGCGTCAGAGTATTTGTGATTACTGGTTTTTCTTCTATTTTCTAATACAACCTTCTCCTAAGTATTTTATTTCATTTCCATTCTGCAATTTCATTTCTGCAAAAGTAGACTAGACATTTCCTGCTTTCCTAGACTAGCATTTCAATTCCGCAAGTGTAGAGTAGCATTTCAATTCCGCAAGCACAGATTAGCATTTCAATTCCGCAATTTCGATTCCGCAAGCATAGATTAGCATTTCAATTTAACAATTTCAATTCTGCAAGCATAGCTTAGCATTTCATTCCTGCAATTTCATTTCAGCAAAATAAATTAGTCCTTTCCTGCTTCCATTTCAATTCCGCATTTTCATTTCAGCATGATAGATTTTAGTTAGTTGTAGTTCAATCTATTTCAGTTTTGCGGGTACAAGCATAAAAAAGCAAAAAATCAACCAAAAAGATTTCATTTCATGCCTCATAGGTACAGAGACAATACCGGAAAATTCTTACCCAACACCCCCACCACATCACTGAGTCACCCTTCTCTCTCCTTCAGTGGTAGTGATCCAAAAGAACCTATAGGTGAACCTCCAGATATATACAAAGATCTTATAATAGAAGAAGAGAAAGAAAAAATTCCTCTTGAGACCATGGCTAAATGCAGAAATGGTATAGAAGACGGGTAGAGAATATAAGGTGCCTTTCCCATTTGAGAGACCAATGGGGACACAAAAATGAAAAACATAAGTCCCTCAGCCTTACCTCACTTCCATGGGTTGACCACTGATGACCCTGATACCTTCTTGTTTGAGTTTGTTGTCCTTTGTTGAACTTATGACTATGCAGAAGAAGAGCAAAAGTTGAAGCTATTTCCCTCTACCCTCAAGGATGCATCCGTACACTGGTTCATGGGGTTACCTGGAAACAGTATCACAACTTGGGCTCAAATGCAACAAGCCTTTAGCAACAAATACCGGGACTACTATAGGTCAAAGGAAACAAAGGGAGAAATCTTTCGGATGACCATGGGGAGTGATGAATCTTTAGAGGACTATGAAGAAAGGTTCCAACTTAGTTATAAGAGGGCCAGGTGCACACTTGACCTTGAATCTCTGAAGCTGGTTCTACTTCGAGGAGTCCCTAAAGAACATTTAGATACCCTCCATTTGCTAGATGGCTTAGACATCTACCAACTACCTTATGAGGACATAAAGACTATGTTTAGAAACCACTCTAGGGTAGTCCAGAAAAGGGGTAGGGGGAATCCACTTTCAGCCAGTGCCACCTTCTCCAAACATGATTTTACAAATCAAATGGAAGACCTTAAAAGTGAGATGAGATAGCCCCTTGCCATGCAACTATATACTTTCCAAATCCAACAGAAGAAAGAGGAAGCTGAGAGGACTTTGGCCATCTTTTGTCCCAGATGCACAAGGAAGCATCCTAAGAACGAGTGTCCATTGCACTCGGTAGAGGTATGTTTCGCTTGTGAGGAAGACCATCCTACGAACCAATGCCCAACCTTGCCTGAATTTAAGGCCATGTAACAAGGGGCCAAGGGAGCCACTAAACCACTCTACTTCCTCAACCAAAGGAGGCCGCATGGATCCAAACCTTACCAATAGGGGATGCAGGGGACATCCCAAGCTTATTACCACCCCAACCAATCCACTCATATACCTTCTTGGGCCCCCCCTGCTCATCCTTCCTAGTCCACACCTCTTCCTTGGTCTTATCCATCTCAATACCATACTCAACCCGCTGCTCATTCATTTCACTCTCATGTTCAACCACAACCTCAATGGAATGCACCCTAGCTAGGGTGGAGGCCCCAATACATCTCTCCTCCCGCTATTTTACCTCTACCACCTGCTCCACCTCATCCATTACCTCCTGCTCCTCCAAGACAACCCCATATGCCTACTCAACGAAACCCGAACCCCAATAACAGACAGGCCCAGCAGGTATATACTGGAGAGACAACATACCTTGCCTATGCTGTGGAGATTCAGGAGATCAACCTATGATCTAGGAAGGTCCTCCCATATCGCCAACCTCCTCCAGAGGATGAGGAAGAGTAACAGGAAAGTGAACCCAAAGCCATTCCACCCTTTCCTGAGAAACTAACAGTAACCACACACCCAAACCCAGAGGAGACTGAACTTCTGGGAGAACTTAAACAATTGTGTGTGAAAATACCACTTCTCCAGGCCATAAAAGATGTACCAATCTACAACAAATTGATCAAGGAGAAGTGTTTCAGGAACCTAGGTAGGCGCAAGAGTGATGCCCGAACTATTAATGTCATAGGACAACTGTTCGATCTGATGTTGGGACAAGTAATATGTCCAAAATATTTGGACCCTGGGAGTCCTGTAGTTGATGTCCACATCAATGGTACCATCATCCCCCACAGCTTGATTGATTTATGGGCTGCCATTAATGTGATGACTAGGGACACTATGCTCAAAATTAACCTTCAGAGTTCCTTAAGAAAGACCTTGACAGTACTGCAGTTAGCAGACCGCTCCATTGTGACTCCTGAAGGGATTGTGGAAGATGTCCTAGTCTCTGTTGATTCTTGGGAATACCCTATAGACTTCTTGGTCCTTCAACCAAAGGCAAAACTCACTGGATACCCCCTCATTTTGGGAAGGCCTTGGTTGGCCACTACAGATGCTTACATCAGTTGTAGAGCAAGGAACATGACCATAAAGAATGGGCCTATGTCCAAACAACCAGTCCTATATCCTCTTGCCCGACCTCTGTTAGAACATGATTTACCTCTCTGGTTGGAGGAGGGAGATGAGGATGAGGTCTACTCCACACCATTGTGTACCATAGAAGCCACCAGGGGAGGTCCTCAAACCAAGGATGACCTAATTGAGAATCTAATTCAAAATTCACCTCCCAGTGTGCTGCCATTAGAGGAGTTGGTGGAGGGAACCCAAGCCAGTGCTCTAGTGGACTTCTGTGTGGCTGATCCGACCTCTCCCAGAGTTAAGAATGTGGAATTTGGCCCTGAAAGAACCTTAAATATCAGTTCATCCCTATCTCCCTCACAAGAGAAGGAGTTGTGTAGCTTATTGAACCACCATTTGGATGCTTTTGCTTGGAGCTATAAGGATATGAAAGGAGTCCATCCTTTGGTTTGTACCCATCACATTTACATCAAAGAGGATTGCAAACTGGTCAGGCAGCCTCAGAGGAGAATGAATCCATCCCTTAAGGACATTGTCAAAGAAGAATTGCAAAAGTTGTTAGATGTCGGATTCATCTACCCCAGCTCTGACAGTGAGTGGGTCTCTTCTTTGGTGCTTGTGCCCATGAAAAATGGGAAGTGGAGAATCTGTGTAGATTACCAAGAACTTAATAAAGCCACCAAGAGGGACCATTTCCCTTTGCCTTTCATAGATCAGGTGTTAGATGCATTGGCAGGGAAGAAGTTCTTCTCTTTCCTAGATGGGTTCAGCGGGTATAATCAGATCCAAATCAGCCTGGAGGACCAAGATAAGACCACCTTCACTTGTCCATGGGGCACCTTTTCCTACTGGGTCCTTCCCTTTGGGCTATGCAATGCTCCTGCCACTTTCCAGAGAGTAGTGTTGAGCATATTCATGGAGCTGGTTCATGATTCGGTAGAAATCTATATGGATGACTTTACTCCTTGTGGGTCCAACTTCCAAGAAGCATTGGCTAACCTAGGAAAAGTTTTAACCAAGTGTATTGAGATGAACCTGTCCCTCAGTCCCGAAAAAAGTGAATTCCTGGTGACTGAAGGGACCGTGCTAGGTCATACAATTTCTCAGCAAGGATTACATGTAGATCCAAACAAAGTTGCTATCATCCAAAAGGTTCCACCTCCTCAAAAGGTAAGAGATGTTCGGAGCTTCCTAGGCTTAGCAGGATATTATAGAAGATTCATTAAAGATTTTAGTAAGTTAGCCTCGCCATTGTTTGGTCTCTTGGGGAAAGATGTTGAGTTTATATGGACTGACAATTGTCAAGAGGCTCTGGATGAGTTGAAACATATGCTAGTAACTGCCCCAATCTTGAGAGGTCCAAACTGGGCCCTACCTTTCCACATCCACACTGATGCCTCAAACAAAGCCACACAGGCAGCCTTGGGACAAGTTGAGGAGAAACTACCATATGCCATCTACTTTGTCAACAAAAACCTATCTAAGGTAGAGTTGAACTGTACTGTAACTGAGAAAGAATTCTTGGTCGCAGTCCATTCCATAAACAAGTTCAGACACTACATTATTGGTTATCAAACATTTGTACACACTAATCATGCTACGATTAGATATTTAATGAATAAAACTTATGTAAATGCTCATATCATTAGATGGTTACTTTTGTTGCAGCAATTTGATTTGACCACTGTTGACAAGCCAGGTAAGGAAAATGTTGTTGCTAACTTTCTGTCTAGACTAGATTTGCCTGCAGGTGAAGAAGGGATGGTAGAGGATCAAATGCTAAATGAACACCTGTTTGCTATTTCAATACTCTCTCCATGGTTTGCTGATATAGCAAATTACTTGGTTTCAGCACAGTTCGCTCCACACCTATCCTAAAAAGAGAAGAGCAAAATTTTGAGGAAAAGCACCTCATTCACTTGGATTGGAGGCAACTTGTTTAAACTTAGGCCAAATCAGATCTTGAGGCGTTGTGTTAGGGAGGGGGAAGTTTTTGACATCCTCCTCACCTATCACGATGGGCCCTGTGGAGGCCACTTTGCAACAAAAGGACTTCCTTCAAAATTTTACAGGCAGGCTACTATTGGCCCACTCTTCATCAAGGTGTCAGAAGATACATCAGCCAATGTGACCAATGTCAGAGGATGGGGAAATCGATTCCAAGGGATGAGATGCCCCTCCAACCTCAAGTGACTTTTGAGTCATTTGAGAAGTGGGGCATGGATTTTGTGGGTCCTATCAATCCTCCTTAAAAGAAGAAATCTTACATCATTATGTGCACGGACTACCTGACAAAGTGGCAGAGACAAAGGCAATCAAGGCAGCAATAGAAGAAAAAGTGGTTGAATTTTTGAGGGAAAATATCTTCTACAAGTTTGGTTACCCAAGCGAATTAGTCATAGATCAGGGAAGTCAGTGTACCTCTAACCTGATTGAAGACCTGCTCGCTCATCGCAATATTAAGCATAGGACTTCCACCCCTTATCATCCACAAGCAAATGGGTAGGTGGAAGTCACTAACAGAGCTTTGGAGGAGATTTTGACTAAAGTAGTGAGCAGCAACAGAAAAGATTTGGCAGATCGCTTGGTTGAGGCCACCTGGGCCTACAAGACCACTTGGAAAACTACAAAAGGTTTCACACCTTATGAGCCAGTCTATAGGAAGAAGGATTTGTTGTCCATAGAATTCGAGTACAACACATTGAGGTTGGCAGCTCAGCTAGACCTAGACCTTAGCCATGCACAACAGGAAAGATTACAACAGTTGAATGGATTGGATGAACAGAGAATGCAGGCCCTCCTCCACTTAGAAGTGGTCCAACTCTAGATAAATATATGGCATGACCGGCACCTTAATGAAAAGCAATTTCAGCCAGGAGATTGGGCGCTGCTCTATGATTCAAGATATAAGGATTTCAAAGGGAAGCTAAATACAAGGTGGCTAGGACCATATACAATGGAGAAATGCAATGATAATGGTTTGGTTCTCATCAGGACCATTGATGAAGAAGCCATCCCCATGCTTGTCAATGGGCATCGATTAAAAATCTACAAGAAACCCCTTTCTAGGTAGGAGTTCATTAAAGCTTTGGACAAGTCAGTGCTGGTAGTGGAGTAGAGCCCTGTCTCTACTCCACCCACACCTTGATCATAAAAAAAAAAGAAAAGAAAAAGAAAAAACAGAAAAAGGAATAAAAAGATCCTTGGGTGAAAACCTCTTACAGGTGCCCGGGGCAGGCAGTGAGGGTGAAAACCTCCTCGAGGCACCACAACTGTCTCTATGCTTCAAAAGAAAAAAAGAGAAAAAAAATAATGTTTGTTGAAAAATTGCAGGTTGCAGGGTCGTACAAAACAAGGACAAAGGTCATCTTTAGGCTGCAGGCACACCTCATAATCACTTCCTCCATGACCACCCCCCTCTCCTAAGATTTGATCACATTCAGGTCATGATTTCACCTTCTACAGGAAGTTTTGGGCCTTCTACAGGAAGTTCTATAGCTTCTATAGGATGTATTGTAGCTTCTACAGGAAGTTCCTGTAGACCCTCCAGAAAGGCCGGAATTGATCTTGAGAAAGAATTTAAAAGTTGGAATCTGCCTGATAGGTCTATGAGTACCCCTCCATCACCATATGTCACCCTGTTTCATCTCTTTGCACCTCCACTACACCCATTCTTTTATCTGTTCCTACACAGTCACACAAAAAACCCTGTTTTCTTCATACTGCCAACAAGAATTTTGGTAGCAAAATAAGCACCAGTGTCTCGCTCACCTTACTTGCCAATCTCCATCTAGATTCCTTATCAGCCAAATCCTTCGTCAGTAGTGTAGCCCTGCTCGTTAGCTTGCATCCCAAGAGGAGAAGCAGCTACAGGACATCCTACAGGAATCCTGTAGCAGCTGATCTCTCTAGAAGACACACTCTGGAGACAAGGATAGTCGAAAACGATAGAGGAAACATGCAAAGGGGCTCATTTTGAACGAGAAAATATTGTCAACAACCAAAGCCAAGCGAGCATGTGCATGCAGCATCAATGAACAAGGAAATGGGTTCCAAAACCTGTGCATGCAGCATCAACGCACAAGGAAACAGGTTCTAAAACCTGTGCATGCAGCATCAACACACGAAGGAATGGGTTCCAATGCCCATGCATGAAGCATCAACAACCAAAGGAGTGGTTCAAAGACCCGAAGTCTGCATAACGTGGTCGTGACCACACAGGTAAGTGTCTAAACTCATTCGCCAATTGCATAAACTATATTTCAAAAGTTGCATGCCTGTGGAAATGGTTTGGATTAAAGGGAATCGGTGGCCAGTCAACTGGCCACCCTCAGCCAGTTACATAGCCTCGAGAGATCTGAATAATCCAGTTACATTGCCTCGTGAGATTTGAACAAGCCAATTACATTCAAAATCTCCACTGAGATGTGCAGCCAACACGTGTGGAGTGTCCATTCAAGGAAAAACCATCAGGACTGGTAGTGGTGGGAGTGGTTAATGGTAGGGGAGAGGTGATGGCAATCAGAACTGCGTAGAGAAATTATGGCTGTGACGTTGGATCAATGGCCCAGTCTGGCCACCTCACTCCCTCACCACGAATCACGTCGAAATTATAAGATTCTCCGCTGAAACTCACACCACCTTCTATCATTTTGAACTTGCAACGTCCTCGGTTGGAGTAAGCGTCTACTTCTTCCCAAAAACTATTAATCAGTCGTCCTCCACAAGGTTTTCTACTTGTGTTCAGAATTCTCCCGCATATCAGGCTTGCTCAGAGGCACAGTGACATTCTATAGGAAGAATCCTATAGGAGATATTGTACAACTTTCCGAAGCAGGGAAGCCTGGGATCTTCTTCTTCGTCAAATTAGGAGCTCTAAACAAGGTAGGCTCAAAAAACTCCTCTATGCATGGTATGTTTTAGAAAGGTGGTGAATTGAATTGTGTTAGATTGGGGAATTAAAGAAAAGTCTACCTGTGAATTGAAATAAAAGTGTTTTCCTGTGTATTGCACTAGGTTTCCTAGTTGTTTTTGCTCCACGTTTCCTGTTTCTAAAATTCTCCTATAAGGAAGACATAGGCAGTTGTGAGAGCCAGCCTGTGGATGAAGATTTTAAATTTTCATATCTAAATGTGTGTTGAGAAGAAAACTTGGTCTCTGTCCTCTGTCTGTAGCTTTCATAACCAAATAGTTGAGAGCTGAGTCACAACAGTCTTGAAACTAGGGAATTGGTTCTCATTGATATTTATAGCTGAGGAATTCTTCCTTGAGTCCAGGGGGAAGCCATAAACAACATTCCCTTTTCTGACCAAAGCATAATAAATTGGGCACTCTCACCATACCAGGGGGATTCATAAGAAGGGAACCCTTGGACTCCAACAAATTGCGTGAGAATCCTGAGGTGGTGAACCTTTTCATACGAGCCAATTGGATGTCATTCTTTGACAAAATCCAGGGTCACGACGAGGAGATAGCTTAGAATTTTTAATGTCCCTGAGATCTCAATCAAAGACACATGCCACAATCAATTTTAGGGGTTTGACCCTAGAGCTTACCCCTAAGCTCATTAGTCGAGTTACTGGTTTGCCATTAGGGATATCTTGGAGCAAAGAAGAGAGGACATTAGGCGAAGCTGCCAGGAAAGCATTCTTCCTGCCCAAGGAACATCCCGTAGAGGACAAAAATGGAGTGAGGAGATCCAGCTTGCCTCCTCTCTAGAAGGAAGTCAGTTTCCAAATCATGAAGTACATTACCTGTGAAGGAAGATTCAACATTATCTATGGTTATCATTTCAGGTTGTTGTGCGAACTTAGACATGGAATTGATTTACCTCCAAAAATGAAATTGAGCATTCCCTATTTTCTTCTTTAGTAATTGGTTGAATGTGGGACAAAAATAAATGAAGGGATTCCAAACCAGTTGGCCCATCATGGGCTCATCAAATTATTAGTAGAAGATGCCCTACGCACCTACACTATCCCCATATCATGGGAAATCTTCCAAAACATGTATAGGTATGATAGCATCAGAGTTTTGGCCAAAAATATAACCCCATCCAGTATTGAGGAAGAAGAAAACATTGAAAAAGATGAGAAAACCAATTTTGAAGAAACGCAAGATATTCTGGCAAGGCAAGAACGGAGAGGAAAAGGAGAAATGGGTCAGGTTGCTAAGCCTATAACAGAGGTGCAGACAACAACACAAACACCACGAGAAAAGAGGATGAGAGTAGGGCATAAAAGGCTGAAAACCCCCAAATAAAATTTGTCACAGCCAAAGAAGGCATGTCCAAACAACAGGGGAAGACACATCCTAAAATAACAGCAACACAACGAGAAACAGTTGACACAGGGGCTTCTATAGGAAGCAGAGAAAAAGAACAACAAGAGGAGAAATCACCCGAGACATTGGCAAGAGAGGTAGCAGCGGTGCTTTCCACTCTAAGCAGGCCTCTAAAACAAAAATGGAAGAGAAAAAGGAAAACTTCCCTATACTTTAAAGCAAGGAGGAGCACACAGATCAAAGCAGGCAGACCCCAGCCTAAATCAGAAGCGCCAATTTTCATTGAAGACACCACCCCTAAGCCAAAAGAAAAGTCCCCTACAAAGATATCCATCACCTATGAACGAGGAAGCCTAAAAAATTCCACCTGGAAAGAGAAAATTAGGCTGGTGGACTCAAAGACAGCTCTACAGGAAGTTGAGGAATCTCTACAGGAAACACTGGCTAAGCTAAGAGAGACCGAGAAACTGGAAGAAAAGGCGGCCAAACACTCACAGGCATAAGAAAAGACAGAGAAAATATTAGAACCTAGCCCTCAGCCTAGCTTGGGCTCATACTATAACCTGTTAGAGGCCGAGAAGATAATTCCCCAGAAATTTGCAGTGCCAGTTTTCTTTGCACTGGAAGAAGAAGGAATTAGGACTCACACTTGGATGAATATTGCTAAATCCAAGGGAGTGGTGGACATAGGCCACCTCGAAGAACAACACAAGGAATCAAGAAAGGAATTGGCTATGGTAAGGCATGTGGAGAGTAATCAAAGGGCCAAACTGCAGGAAGAGAACCAGATTCTGAAACAGGAGTTGTAGCTCTAGGGAAGTCACTGAGAATATAGATCCCCCATCTTGGGAGAATAGCAGTGAAAGGAAAGGCCTCTAGAAGACAAAGAAACCCTTGATGAACACTAGAGAAAGGACGGGCTGTAGGCTGAGGTTGAGGCACTAATAAAACAACTACAGGAGAAAGAATTACAGGCAGCAGGGGAAATATAGTCTCTAAAACACCAGGTACAAGAAAAGGAATCCCAATTGGCCTACATGGCCAACTGGGCAATAGAAGCTTTGCAATTTCGGAAACCAGCCAAGTCATATGCCTTATACCTTAAAGATCAATGGTTGCAGTTCTAGATTAACACGTTGGCACAAAGGGGCACCGTTCCATTTCAAAATTACCATCAATTCATGGCTTTGTGTGACAATAGCTCGGCAGAGGATAAGGCCAGATTATCAGAGTTCTATTTACACAATCTGACCCTTCCTAACATGAATATGTGGGACCCAAACACTGTAGTGGGAGATGTGCAACTTATGGCCATGGCCTCTTGGTTAAACCACGAGGAAAAAAAGAGCAGCAGAGATTTGGAATCTCATGAACAGGGAGCTAGGGGAGCCACTCATGATTATAGCAGATCCAGAAGATCCCTCAGCTTTGATATATGCCCACCAACACTTGGCCAATAACCCTCAGGCTCTACTAGACTACATTGAACCGAAAGCTCAAGCTATTGCCCATTTCGAGGACATGGAAAGACTACTGGGGATAACTGCATGCATGCTTGCACAAGAAGGTGGAACACATTGTCCCACAATCTGAAAATAAGAGAATACCACACCCCAACAAGGATGAGGGAAGCCTTGGCAAGAGTACCCCTCTATAAGCAGTCAATGCAAACTCTGCAGGCCAGCTGGATCGGCCTAAGGTACAGTCCTCCCTTACTCTTAGGACTGCTAGAGGGAGTCAAAGAAGAAGAGGAACACAAGCAGTGGGAGGAAATAGAAAGAAAATCAGGATTTCATGACAAGGAAGAAGACATCACCTCGGAAGCCTGGGATGTGAGAGAGGTGGTCAAAGCAATGAAGGACGATGCACTGGATTAGTTTCTCAAAGGATGAGCAACCCATTCAGCAAGGGGTGATGATGAGCCCCAAAATTAGGTAACTTATTGGGCTCATTTCACCTAATTGTCCTTCACCAATCCACCATTTTTCATAGTTCATACATGTTTTTGAGTATATTTACATTAATTGAATGAATGAGGATAGTCACTTTACCAAGAAGGCTAACACGTGGTTATTGCAGATTTTTGGACAACTTTTGGACCAAGGCTAAGCATTTATGAGCTAGATGACAACCAAACAATGAGGGAACAAGATTTTGGATTCATAGGAAGGGTTTCTCCTACACTAAATGGCCCCTTCCTCGAATTCTCCACCCTTAGCTCATAGTTCAGCAGGCCACCAAAAACAATTCCCAAGGGGAGCCGAGTAGTTTTGTGAAAAGTGATTGTTTACTGGCAGTTTGAGCAGCCGAGCCCCTTAAGTTAAGAAGGGTTGTTGGAGGACCTTGAAGTGTATAAGTAAGAAGGCCTCTAGCCTTCATAGATTACTTTTGGAACATTTGTACTGTGCACTCTAGTGTTGGTCTGTTTTTTCTCATTTGTGGAGCTTTTGCTGTAAACATTTCTATAACATGGTTATTTTATGAAAAATGGAGATCAGTTGCATTTTGCCTCAGTTCTGAGGTTCTTTTTAGCAGCCTATAGCTCTTGAGGTTGGGCCCAACCCAAGTGCAAGGACCTCCTCTGTGTACTATTATATGTTTTTTTGTTGTTTTTAATTAATTTTTGCTAGTAGGTTACAATCTTGTTTGGTTATTTAGTTCATTTTTGCTAATAGAAATAGTTTCTCATGTTTTAAGTTGATTTAATAGGTTGGTAATAGAAAATATCTTCAAAAAGGGCTACCAAGCAACTCCTGATCTCACCTCTCCCTCCTTAGGACCATGCGCTGAGACCAAGGTTTCCTTGCTGCCATAAAAACATTGTTCTTGCTTCTTCATGCAATTTCTAGTGTTAGATTCGTAGTTGAAAAAGTTGGTTCCAGTTGTAATTACATGCTTAGATCCATTATTGAGTGGTTTCCATAGTTTTGTTACATGAATTGTTGCCAATAAACTTTTGTTCATCATGCTTATGGTTTCTAGGTCAAATTAGGTCAGAATATCTAGATCTTTGGTTTTCTTGGTCTTTGTTGGTTAGCTTTGGAAAATAATGTGCAAAGTATCTGTGATACCTCCTCACCTATCCTTACCCCATCCCTGCAACCTATTGCGCCCCCTAGCTCAGATCCTTGCCTCTCATTTTCCATGTTTTCACACTTTGCCCTAGTTCCTACCTTCCTGTGCAACATTGCTTCTCTTATATTTTAACCAACCCAATCACCTTAGCCACTCTCCATCCTCAATCACCAAGTCCTACACATCCTCCCTCACTTATCTTACCTCCATACCCACTTCTTCACCTTTCTACCACCATCAACCCTTCAAAATTCCCTTTCGGAACATCCTGTAGAAACATTGCGTAAAAGCTATAATACATCCTGTAGGACCCCTACAGACTTCCTGTAGAAGCTCACGAAAGTGGTTTCTTGAGATCCAAACACTGTGAAACTCTCTAGAAGGGTGCTAGGGACCCCTTAGGCCCTCTTCTCACCTTCCCAACCTTCTGCAAGCATTACCTCTGGCCAATCCACCTCTGCACAGTCAAAAACAGTTAAAGCACATACATAATAATTCTACCAACATACTCCAAAATACAAAAAAGATGTTTCTTTTCAGATTTCACTTCAGAAATAGCTTAGACACATGCACTTAACCTTCCAAATAATATATGGCATCTTTTCCAGTAGCTTTCATCCTTTTTCTTGCATAAGTAGGGTAAGTTGGTAAAGCTATGGTTTGCATTTCCTTTCAGCTTTTTAGTTTCTTTCTGCAAGTGGATTAGCCTCATTTGAGTTAGCTTTCATCCATCATAGTTAAAACCTTCTTCTAAGAGCTCATAGAAGTTGGCTTAAGCTCCTAGTGGACTTGTGCCAACTGATCAAGTGACAGCCGCGACAAGAGCTAGTACTTGTGCATATAGCACTGTCGCTTCCAAGTTTGTTACGAACTACTGGGTTGATAAAAGTAAATAAGGGAGTCCCAGGAGTTGCAGCATTATTGCTGCAATACTTGAGCCCACCACAAATTCAAACAAAAAATTAAGCATAATTATAACTAGCCTAATATCATCTTAAAAAGCAAAGTTAAATTGTAAAGAGAGATCCCTCTCTAAAGCTGGCAGGGCTAGATCCTAGCTTCAAAAGTGGTTTGATGTTCTCCAATGTGTTTAATACCTCAACCTCTAAAATACAGAAAAATAACAAGGTGGACCAATCTAGTAACCGATTTCAATTTTTAAAACTATGACTAATATTTACAGAAAGTAAATGATTAGTTCGTAGCCAAAAGCTGTAAAATTCAAGAGGAGATAAAGGATTTATAATTGTAAAACAAAAAGATACAAAACGAGATTTTTGATCCATTCCATATGCATCCCAGGGAAGATAGATCAAGAGAGGGATTATGACTGAAGGAGGATGCAACATTTTTATAAATTCTATAGGGCTCTCTTAAGAATATTGTAATATTATAAGAAATTTTGATGGGGTCTAATTTTCCAATTTTATCAATTTCTTCCATGGGGACATGTAAGATGTTTGGTGTGGGGGGATGATGGCTCCCAAAATTAACATCTCCAGCTTCCATCTTTCCATACTATTTCCTTACCTATTATATCTTCCTTTCCCAAAAAAATCTATATTACTGCCTTAAAATACCTATAATTAGTATGACGAATTACACCTTAGATTATTAAAAACCTATGTTTTTTACTATATTTAAATGCATTTTTGATTTATTCTGTTAATGATTGATATGTAGTTCACTTCCAATACCACCACAAGGATTATGGAACGCTAGGGAACCACGAGGTCATTATACATCACATTCATTCCTATCCATGTAAGAGTCTAACTTGTAAGATTTGACGATTACTGGAATTTTAGCAAATTTCTTCTCGACACACATTTGAGTCCCTTTGAGCACTATTCCAAAAGTCAAATAAAAGTTCCAAGAATTCCATATTGTGCATACCAGTAATGAAGTCATAAAAAACACTAATTTTTATATTGATAAAGTGCACACTCGGGAGTTGATATGTCTCACCACACCAATAATCGACTTGGAAAAGTTTACAAAAGTAGAAGGAGAACTACTATTCAGTATCTTAGCTATTGTTAGGAGCTCTCTTCCTAGAAAAAAGTATTGGATATTATCTCTATATCATGTCCTCTTGTGGGCAATATTTGGATGTAAATTGTGATACTTATAGTTAGACCCAGGCACTGTAACGTTGAGTTAGTTATTTGATATTGTGATTTTCATCTGGTTTCTCAAACCCTGTATAAGTTATACATTATAAAGCCTATTGTAATGTAGCTATGATTAATAGAATACTAGTTTGTTTTATAATTTCGTTGTTATTTCTCACCTTTCTTGATTGTAATCTACCTAGATGGTAGCTATGGGAGGGCTCTCCCTAGCTGTCTTCCTAAATTGTAATGTTCCTTTTGCTTTATGCATATATAATATATAGTCCTTTTTCTACCTAAACAATGTTCTTTATTATTTTTTCATGGTTGATGTATTGATAACCATGTGAATATAATTGTGAAAACTATATACAAAGAATTGTTGTGTGGAAAAATATTACCATTTCAGTTTAGATTTGACCCTAATTTGTTTCATTCTAATGATTGTATGACAATATCATATACGTCTATATTTTCTTCAAATTTTCATTTATATTGAACAAGTAGGGTAAGATATATACACTAGAAATTGTTGAGAATCATCATGAGATATCAAGATCAATTGTTTCCAATCATAATATGACCCCCTTTCTCTCTAATTCAACTTCAATATAATACCAAGATATGAGAAAAGGAATTATGTTACACTTTGTGATAGGTAACCTTGGTCTAAAATGACCGTTATTTTGTTTATAAAGGATATTTTTCCTATGCTTGGTCTGTTAGAAGGTGATCTATGTTACAAGGACTAATTTGATATGTTTAACTTATAGTTTCAAAGTTTAATTGATCAATATACAAGTCTAGTTTTGATTCCCATAAAATACGTTCCCTATGTTTGGATATACATATTCAAACCATGCTTATGGTTACATTCAATATTGATTAGTGACCTACACAAATATTGTAATTCTTATTGTGATAGTTAAGGTCTAAATAGTTTTTGCACAATTTCCCTATAATACATGTCTACTCTAGTTTAATGTATATATACAAAGGTTGGTGTATTTTTGGATTGCAACTTATATTTTTTTTATGTTATTTAATTTCAGTTTGATCCACAATGTTTTTATTATGACCACTACTTAGGAAAAAACTAGAAGATATTTATAGATAGTCATAATTTAAATTTCATTCCAACATCTAAACTCTTGATATTTTTATTTCAGTATTTTGTTTCAAGAAGATAAGAATCAAAATTAGAATATCGTATCTTTCAAATCCAACCTGCAAATGAGCACATGAATCTTTCCCTCAAGCAATAAGATATTGTATTCTAGAGCCAAGCTAGGGGATATCAGATAAATGACTAGCTAGAAGCATCTTAGATCTGTACACATTTTGTTTTAGTTTTCACATTTTTCTTTATATATTTACCAATGGATATGTTATTCTATCAAATCATATTAGAAGGTAATTATTTAGTTTTTTTAGGAATTAGATAGATTTTACATTTCCTGCACATATGGTGTTTACAACACACAAGACTACCTCCATAATTGACCTATGAAGGGTTTTAATTGTGACACAAAAATATCCCAATAATGTTGCAACTACTAAGTGAACACAAGATATATGCCAAACACATAAAATGTGAATTATTCCAATCAAAATTCCAATATTTGGGACAAGTCATTTGAAGGAGAGGAGTGGTTGTGGATCCTAAAAAATATTAAGGCCTTAATGAAGGGGCCCACTCCTCGAAATGACAGGAAGGTTAGATCCTTTATGGGAATGGCCATATATTACAATAAAATCATTCGATATTTTTACAAGATTGGGAATCCAATAAAATAACTATAGAGGAAATAATTCAAATTTCAAAAGACATCATAGTGAACGAAAAGTTTTGAAGAGCTCAAAAAATTGGTCACATGTGCACCTATTTTGAGGATAAAATATTTAAGAAAGCACTTTTAGGTATACACATATGGTTGTACATAATGACTAGGTGAAGTCTTAATGAATTAAGAACAAGTCACTTTTTATGACTCAAGGAATTAAATGAGCATAAGAAGAACGATGCCTCTCATGACCTAGAGCTTGAAACAATTTTTCATGCCCTAAAGATGCATAGGCACTACTTCCTTGGAAATATATTTGTATTTACGTCAGATCATGGAGGAATGAGATATTGTTTATCATCCCAAGGTAAATTCTAGATAAGAAAGATGGTTAGCTTTAATTAGTGAATTTGATTTTGAGCTAAATCATGTTAAGGGAAAGGAAAGTTGGGTAGAAGATCAAAGAGGCATTGACACATGACAAGAATATCCATCATGTGAAGTAATATTTACAACAAGAATCAAAAGGATATTATGTTTCTTTGCAATGATATGTGGGCTGTGCCTTGTGTGAATATATTAAAGAAGCTAATAATCGATGAGTTTCATAAAATAGCTTACTCAAGTCATCCTAGATATTATAAAATGATGACAACCTTAAATAAATCATCATATTATCTAGGGATGGAGAAAGATTTTTCTTAGTACAATGATAGGTGCATAGAATGCCAACAAGTAAAAGTAAAATGCAAGCACACAAAAGGACTGCTACAATCAACCCTAATCCTTGAATGGAAATGCGAAGCCATATATATGGAATTCGTTATCGGAGTACTAAATAAAACCAAAAATCATGATGCCATTATTGTGGTAGTAGGAAAACTCAATAAGGAAACTCATTTGATAATGGTTAAGTCCATTCACAAGGCCATTGACATAGCTTATATTTTCATGAAGCTAATATTCAAATTGCATGGAACACCTAACAAAATCATCTAATATCAGGATGTTATGTTCACTTCAAATTTTTGGAAGGCATTGTTTGTTGGTTTTGGAGCCTAGCTAGATTTTAGTAGGACATATCATCCTTAGGTAGATCATCAAAGTGAAAGGGTAAACAATGTTATGAAGGACACATTGAGGATGTATGTCATACATCAACCAAAGAGGTGGGAAGAATTACTACTATTGGTTGAATCTATATACAACAATGGGTACCAAGGGTTATTAAAGATGACCCCATTCAAGAAATTATATAATAATAAATGTGATACTCCTATCATCTTGGATGATCCTATAAATAGAGCACTTCTTAGACTGAACATGCTCAAAGAAATGAATTAGGAAGTGATAAATGTTAGATAGCAATTGAAAGTGTCCCACTATAGGAGAAAGAGTGATGCATATTAGTAGAGAATGTGCAAAAAATTCGAAGTGGCAGTGCATGTGTATCTCTACACCAGAGCAAGGAAGAGTTCACTGAAACAGGGGTGTTGTGCTGAGTTAGCACCTAACGTTTTCGCACTATTTCAAATATTGGAAAGGGTGGGACCAGTGTCCTATACACTATCCTTACGACCTACCATAATCACATGATGTATTTCACATTTCTTTCCTTGAAATGTATTAACATAACATTCCTCATGTAATTAATTGGTATGTGATACAAGTGGAATCCAAGAGAGAATTCCAACCATAACCATTATGCATCCATTACCAAAGATATATAATTCTCTGAAATTGAGTAATATAATAGTTCAAGGTGCAACTGAAGCACTTTGGACCATATGAGGCAACCTGTGATATGGCAAATCAAATGAGGGAACTGTACCGATCTTTGGTTTAATGATTAAGTGGATGTAAGAGATGTGATTATAAATATTATTCTTGTTAACTTTATTTCTAGTTATAAATAAGCATGGGAAGTCATGGTAGAGTGTGCAGGCCACCTGAGATTAAATTCTTAGTATGGAAAATTACATAGTGAGTCAGTGAAGAACTCAAAAGCCCATTTCTATGTTTAATTCCCTCATAAAGTTAATCCAATAGACATAACAACAACAAGAGGAGAGATACTGAGGTACACGCGGGAAGTATGGACATAGGAAGCAGAGACAACATTGTGCATTGTGCATTAGAGGATCAAAACCATTCAACCACTATTGAGCAAAGTGGGAA
>APFE031258061.1:10112-21647 GCA_000404065.3 Pinus taeda
TCTACAAGTGGGTATGTGTTTAACCTATTTGGAGGTGTAGTCAATTGGATAAGTAAGAAACAATCTGTAGTGGCACTATCAACTACGGAGACAGAATACATGGCAGCCACTCATGCAAGCAAGGAAGCAGTTGGGTTGCAGAGATTGTGTTCAAGTATGGGGTTAGTACAGGGAGCTATAAGGATAGACTGTGACAGCCAAAGTGCAATTTTCTTGGCAAAGAGCCCTGCTTATCATTCAAAGACAAAGCACATTGATGTTCAGTATCACTTTGTGAGGGATATGATAGAAGACAAAAAGGTGTCGCTGGTAAAGGTGGACACTTTAAAGAATACTGTAAATGCATTGAGAAAATATGTTAGCTTTGAGAAGTTCTCTTGGTGTAGAGAAACAATGGGTGTTTCAAGGCTAGAAAAATGATTAAGCTCTCCTGTGGAAAGAAAACAACAAGTGGGAGATTGTTGGGTTGTGTTATATTCTTTCCACATAGTTAACAGGGGGTTTGAGGTTACCCGTAACCCCACTTATGGGGTCCGGGGCAGCGCCCCTGAAAATTTGGTTTTGGACCTATGTTTAGGTTGGACGGACCACCTATGGTTTTGTGCATGATTTTTGCACATATTTTTTGGACGCGATGGTTTTCGGTCCATGGTATTGGATGCTTCGGCATGTATAAATATGTATTGTAACATTGAAAGGATAATAATGAAAAATCAAGCTGGTAGCCCCAGTTTTGGGATCCAGTGGGAAATCTATGTGTATATGTGTTTTATGTGTTATGCTCTCGCATTTTTATTTTTCCTGTGATTTAGAATTCGTATGCAGGTAATTTCTGTACGGGGTTAAAACCTACAAAAAATAGATCTATTGTTGAAGTTGCTACAAGCCATTATCTCAAACACACATTCAAGAAGGCTATTCAATGGGGTTAAAGTCTTTATTGATTCCATACTATTGGCACTCAATACTTTGGAAGAAAATATGAATTATTGGTTTAAATCATCATACAACAAAGTCACATTCCTTATTTAATATGTTTCTTAAAATGACTTTAATACTATCATTTGGTATTAAATATGCTTCATTTTTTCAATCTCAAGAAGTGCTCAATGTAATGTATTTCTCATGTATACCATGTTTTCCTTACAAAGTGTTCTCCCAATAATATTCCTGCAATGTCTTTAGTAGTGTGTTCAATTCAGTGAGTTCTTGCAATATTTTACAGAGTGTTCTCACAACAGTGTTCTGCGATTCTTTCAGAACAATGTTTATGGAGCAACATTCATTTAGGAGTGGAATTCATTCCATCATAGTATCAACATTGTTTATACAAAATAAGGCATTGCAGGCTATAGAGCATTAAGGCAATGATGATAGTTATAACCCCTTGCCATTGATATCAAAGGGGGAGGTAAGAAGAGGTTATGGGCAACAATGAGAAATATATTTTAGGACAAAAGGGGGAGGGCGAATGTGTTTCCATCAATGTAAAAGGGGGATATTGTTGGAATTATTGTCATTGATGGAAAAGGAGAATTGAAGGAGCAACAAGGAGAAGCAAGGCAAGGAGAATCAACTAGGAAAGGAGCAACAACAATGCAAGGAGCAACAAGAAGCAACAATGAAAGGAGGAGCAGCAAGGCATAAGGAAAAAGTGCAGTGAAGAGGAAGTAACGAAGCAAAGATTTTTGATGGAAAAGGAGCAACAAGCAACAAAAGAAGGCAAAGTATGCAGGAGCAAGGAAAAATGAGCAGCATATATATTAATAGTTTGATAGAACATTGATGCTCATGTTGATAACATGTTTATGGCTTGATGCTTGGATATTGTTGCAGATATTTTTTAATGAAGAATTTGTGGTGACACTAATTTGTTGTTAAGTTGAATTGTTGTGATACAAAAGCAAGACTCCAAGGCAAAGGAAAAGATGTTGTAAAGATTTTTGTGATGCATTAATGATAAATATTATTATTTGATGTTGACATTAGGTTGATGCATTTAATCATTATATGTGGATATAATTATTATTGGATGGGTTATTTATTTTTGTGTTCTAATATTCAATATCTCAAGAGTTTGGAAAAGAATGAGTGGAAGGCAAATAGTTAATCCTATTCACTTTACATTCCAAAAAACCATCAAACTATCTTTATAAAGGGTGTGATTTTGGAAGGCATTGATAGCTTAGAGAATGGGAGAATTTTAGAGAGATGATTGAGCTATTATGCCTTGGTTACCTCGCACATTTGAAGGGTATGTGTTGCAGATTTGAAGCAAAGAACAGACATAAATGAAGAGAGACATGCAAAATTTATTACCAGGTAAACAAGCACATTGTTGTTTCTTGTTTGCATCAGGGGATGGTAGTCTCATTTGAAGTTGTGGCTTGATAAATATCCAGTTGGAGCTAGTTGAAGTAGGAGCCTCCTGTGGGTTGTAGCCTACAGAAGAAATATGGGAGTTGGAGCTTCCTTGCATGTTGTAGCTTGCAAAAAATGAGGTAGCAACCTCTTCTAGGTTGGAGCCCACAGAAAATCAGATGTAATAAGGAGTAGGATCTTGCCTTTGCATAACAAAAAATCAGCTTAACAACAAATTAGTGTCACCACAAATTCTTCATTAAACAATCTTTGCAACATTATCCAATCATCAAGCCATCAACATGCTATCAACATGAGCATCAATGTTATACCAAACGATCAACATATATGCTACTCCTTTTTCCTTGCTCCTACATACCTTGCCTTCTTTTGCTGCTTGTTTCTCCTTTTTCATTAAATCTTTGCTTCTTTATTTCCTCTTCACTACACTTTTTCCTTCTTTGCCTTGTTGCTCCTCCTTGCCTTGCTACTTCTTGATGCTCCTTGCATTGTTGTTGCTCCTCTCCTTCCTGCTTCTCCTTCAATGTTCCTTTTCCATCAATGACAATAATGACAACATGACCATGGGTAAATCTATTATTGACAACTAAATCTAGTATTTGGGATTTTTTTAATAGAGATAATCTTTACTAAATAAATCACAGATGCTTGTATGTAAAAATTTTGTTTTTATTTGGCACGAACCAATGAGCCCATTGCTTCATGCAACTTAGGGTTGGAACCATGCCCTCATGACTATGTACTATAACAAAGTTCCAATCGAAAGTCTAGGGATTTGAGGATGTCATGATGATCCGAATGGAAAATGGCATCAACCCATGGTACTCATCCACCCATATTATTCATCAACCCATGGATATTTCCATTACTATTTGTAAGCTTTACAATTATTATCAGTTTTAATAAAAAGTTTCTTTGTGGTTTTGTTTATTAGGCATTCTCCTATTTTTCTTCTGGCAATGTAAGTTTTCAGATCTTGGGGGTCTCTCCTCCCAAGATCCATTTCAATATTTTATATCTTGGGGGCCTCCTCCCAAGATCCAGATCAGTGGTATCAGAGCAGGTTACGATTCCATGGGAATGAGGGTTTCATGCATATTTTAGTCTCAATTTTTTTGCAAGAATTTTTTTTTGGCAGCGACTTTGTAGATCAGATATGAAACATTTGGTATAACATTTACAAAAAAACAATACCAGATCTGGATTCCTCTCGAAAAATAACCCAAATAAAAAAAAAAAAATGGGTCAAATCGGAGTTCGGATGTGGGAGATATTGCTGATTTAAATCAGTTATTTTATCAGAATTTTTGTGACGACGGAACTGTTGCAACACGAATATGAGATTTCATAGTGTCCAGATAAGGATTTCCAACACATGGTAAGATGCAAAATGATCCTTTTGCTTCCAAAAACAAGTTATAATAAATATTCTAAGTTATATTGGCCGAGTTATGTCCATTTTAATTTTGGAGCAGCATTCAGAGTGGGTTTCCATTGGAGACGTGCCCTCCCACCCCAAGCTATGTAGGCACCTACTATTTCATCAGCAACCAACATCATGGTTATGGGTCAACCACATAAAATCCTTGTCATCGAAGTCCATTTGCTAGGCCGCACACTGTCAGAATCACAGTTGGTCACAAGCATTACAGGGTATCTCTATCCTTGGATCTTCGTTTATCAGGGTTTTAGGTTAACCACATAAAACCCTTATCTTCAATGGCTCTTCATGTTTAACAAAGGCTTCACAGGAGGGAACTTTACACAATGGGGACCATTGCTTCTTAAGGAGGGAGGAATGATCCGAATGGAAAATGGCATCAACCCATGGTACTCATCCACCCATATTATTCATCAACCCATGGAATTTACCCATGGTATTGTAAATGGAATCCGCCCGTGGTATTATAAAATCCACCCATGGTATTCATTCACCCATGGAATTGACCCATGGTATTGTAACTGAAAAATACTATAAGTAACAAGTCACATTTTGTAAAAGGACAGATTGTCCGCCACAATGTAGCCTTTACAGTTCAGAGACATGTAGCCACTACATCTCTTCTTAGAGATAAGCTACCATCGCCCTAGCTGGCTTATTTCCATTACTGTTTGTAAGCTTTACAGTTATTATCGGTTTTAATAAAAAGTTTCTTTGTGGTTTTGTTTATTGGGCATTCTCCTATTTTTCTTCTGGCAATGCAAGTTTTCAGATCTTGGGGGTCTCTCCTCCCAAGATCCATTTCAATCTTTTAGATCTTGGGGGCCTCCTCCCAAGATTCGGATCACATGATGCCAACATTTTCAAAGGCCCAAATTGATACAAGACTGGATAACTTCTGATTAGCTAGATGTGGGTCCTATTTCAAATTTATAGCTAGATATGATCTTCTTATTAAGGGATCTAGGCGTCGCTCCTCAATTTTACCTTTGAATATGTTCATATTTGATATAAACCCATATAAATTTGATAACAGAACTTTAACCAATAACACCTTGATTCTAATATTTTCGTATATATGGATTTGGGAAATGTTTTAATGGCACATACTATGTGCACCTTAGAACCACCAGATGCTCAGAATTCTTTTTACCTCTAGACTCCAAAAATATGAAAAAAATACAAAAATATTTTAACATTGTGAAGCCTTACAAAATATATTTATGGAAAAGATCCCGTTGTTTCCACACATGCTACCATGTCATCTTCCAAATCAACACATTTTCATGTGGTGTTCCCTATTGATGCCATGTGTCACCTAGACCTTGTCCAATTGGCCACCCAAAATGTCAAAAATAGGTGCCATGTTTCACTACCATCAACTTCCATGTCATCATGCCATGTGTCATATCCTATGACTACCGCATCATCAGCCTGAGCCATGTCAACTACTTTGTCACTACCACTTGTCTCCATGAGTGCTTCCAGGTCATACTAGGGTTCAACAATTGTTTGATATTGGGAGATATGGATTCTAGCCATTTCGTTAGTGGTTACCTTGGGTAACCCTAGATACCAAGATGCCCAGATACCCTTGTAGTGCCTAGATTTCGTCAAATCCTAGATGTATTCAAATAATATGGAATCAACCCATTTCAATTATGCACTAAGTGAATGCCCCCTGAATGACTCAGGATGCTTAGATGCTTTGAATCCTTCTCAAATATTGTACCTCAAAATGATTTTATTCTTCATTTCTGAGGAGTTAGAATAAGCTTTATATACCATTGGAAATATCTCTAAATGTGTTATCTAATGAGACATTTTTTATGCTCATTTGAATAACGAAAATTTGGGAAAAAATATTTCAAAGGTAGATTACTCATGCTACACATCCAACACCCAACAAATAAACTAGATTTCCAACACTTTTTAGGAATAAAAAAAAACTTTAGTTATACATCAATGGCATCAATGACATCTAAGCTTATCATGATACTAATAGATTCAACAGGCTCCCCATTAACTTGATGTTAATGAAAAAAATGACATCAATGAAATAAACCTCCAACACAGTCAATAATCTCCCCTTTTGGCATTGATGGAAGCATGACCAAACATTGCTCGTCATTGATGGCCTTGGGCATAAATCCCTCTATCAATATGCTCATTCTCCATCTCCATTTCTTCTCACTTTACATCTTTAATTTCCAATTTCTCTACTCACATTTCATCTCCATGTTCGATCACTCTCCCCCTTTAACATCAATGGAAAAGGGTTCTTTCTTCTCAAATGACATTGTCTGCTCATTCTCCCCTCTAATACCAATTTACTTTACTCTGTTATACAATTGAGCAAGGCACAATAATGGTTATTCCAAGAGCCAAATTATCCCCCTTTTTAATATGACAAGCCAACTGAAGTGAGATAAAGCTAAAATTACCCCCCTAAACACATGCTACACTTCTTAATCTAGCAACTCCCCCTAGGTTTATTTTCTTCTCTGCTCTTTGACCTCTTGAGACATATGACTATCTCATACTGAATTCAATTGCTTCATTCATTCCTTGTGAAGGAAACTATTGGAAAGATGAGGGACACATTAATCCCAATATTTTCCTCAAATACTCAAACAAATCTTGGGTCAGAAGCTTGGAGAATATATACACTTGTTGCTTTGTTGATATATACTCCAACCTCACAATTTTATCAACCACTTGTTCTCTATGAATACCATATTTTATGGGTATATTCTTGGTATTTGAAGGAAGAAAATGATTCTTGGATATA
This sequence comes from Pinus taeda, assembly GCA_000404065.3. Taxonomy (NCBI): domain Eukaryota; kingdom Viridiplantae; phylum Streptophyta; class Pinopsida; order Pinales; family Pinaceae; genus Pinus; species Pinus taeda. The sequence continues at coordinate 16,727 of APFE031258061.1, forward strand.
CTTAAATCACTTGTATTATCACAAACAATAGGAATAGATCCATCATATGTTAATTTCATGTCTTTCAAAGTCTGCTTCATCCAAGAAATTTGAGTGAAACATGTAGTGGTTGCTATGCACTATACTTCAACCATGGAAAATGAGATTGATGTATGCTATTTGCTTAACCAAACTTCTAAATAATCTCCTAGGTAGAAGGCACCACCATGTGTGCTCTTCCTATCATCTATACTTCCAGCCCAATTAGCAACTATGTATGCAGTTAAGGAAAGTTTCTAACTGTTGACACCTAATATTTTGGATTAGGTAAATTAATGTAAATATTGTAGATAGTAAAAATAAAAGGAAGTTGGAAGACGAAGAGACATTGGGAGATGAAACCCAATAGTTTCCCTCTCATTGTATATATTCATATTTTGACTTAATGCAAATAAATTCAAATTCATGGAGTTACTCCTGGTGTGACATGGTATTAGAGCTAACCCTATTTTTAGCATTTTATGCCCTGTATCTCCTATCTATTACCAAATTCCCTACTATGTTATTTTTCCATTGAATGTGCCCTGTCACTGGTCATGAAGCTAGAAGCATTGAAGACTTTTATGCCTATGATACATATGGTGAGGTGAGAGAGACATAAATTCTCAAAGGACATGACTATTGTTGTGATACATATGGTGCGGTGAGCGTGGACCAATTTGCATTATATACACAAATATTGAAGCATTGAATAGGTATGTATGCATCATTGTATTGATTGAATGTTGTGCATGAATGTTTAATTTAGGCGTTGAAAAAAGCTAGTTTAATGGTGCATTGAATTCCATGCGCAGTGGCTCTATCGTGACTGAGTTAAATCTTTTGTTGCAAGAAAATTTTGACATGGATGAAGTATATACAGGTGTTTTGTCCTTTTATGATGTAATGGTCGTGATTCCTTACTGTAATTTTCTGAACACCGTGTAATTTGATGTGTGATGCTTGGGTGGTCAAATTGTTTGCTGAAGTACATATGGTATTCGTTGAATGCCTTTTGAATACCTCCATTCAAGTTTTTATATAATTGGGTCATATAAAGTGATATGGTATGAAGTGTGTATGGTATAATATGAAGTGCATATGGTAAATTTAGTTGTAAATATTGCATGGTATAATATAAAGTAAGTATGTTGAGTTAATAACTCTTTAAATGGTGGACTCATAATGTTTACGAAGTGCTACTAGTATGGGATGTACCATTCACTCCCTTTCATATGGTAATGAAATTCCATGGTAATGAAATTTTATGGAGGTATATTTGAGAGCCTAAATATTTAATTTATTTTTTTTGAAGACATAACCAGACAAATTTATTGAAATTACATCAAGTTTTTTTTGCAACCATTGTAATTATTTTAGGCATAGATCAAATCATATGATGCATTCACTTATATCTATAGTTGGAGTGATTCTCTCTAGCAAAGAGAGCTACCACGAGTAGTCTAGGTAGAAAACAACACACTCTTATTTTCAATGAATTGTGGAAAGGGATTTGTGAAGGAGAAGGAGACAATGCACCTGAATATCCTAGTTCATATAAGGAGTCCACTGTTTGGGAAAACAAGAACAACAAGGCCTATGCCCTAATTGCAGCCTCCGTAATGAAGAGGTGAGCCAACATATTTCACCATTTTAAAATTTCTTTGAATCCTTAAATAATTTGAAGGAATTGTATGACTCACACTCTGAACTTTAATTTGTTCAATTGATGATTAACTTGTTCAATCTCGAACTGAAAAATGGTGACCGTCTTGCCTTAACATTAGAAGTAATATCCATTAAGCATGAAAACAAATCCACTTGTGTTGAAATAGATATTCCTCTCATAACTTATGTCAAGGCACTATATCCCACTTATTCACATTATATTTAGTCATTGCAAGCAAGTGGCAACCTTAAGGAGATTACCTTTGACTCCCTTGAGAAGAAGTTTGTTGAAAGAGAGAATGATTTTGGGAAGAAGATAACTCCTTAGTCTTCTAAAGAGGTTGTGTTCCTTGCATAAAAAGAAAAGAATCATGCACAAAATTCTTCTAGAGGAAGAGGTGGCTAAAGAGGAAGAGGAAGGAAGAATTTTAGAGGTAGGGGGGGCAAACATTTACAAGGAGAAAGGTTTGATATTCATTGCATACAATGCAATAGAGATGGACATGATGCATCCACATGTATGCTTCCTTGGGACAGAATAGAGTAGGAAAGAAATGAAGGAAAAGTTAAAACACCTGACAAAGTGAAAGGAAAAGCACTCGAGTCCTCTCATTATGTTGTGGCACATTGCAACATTGGAGTAAGTGAAGACTTATTCAATGATTCACTTGTTTCATGGACAAATGCTTGGTTTCTTGATTCAGGAGCAACTTGCCACATGAGTTTTAGGAGAGTTTTCTTTGAAGAATTCACTGACAATGTTGATGGAGTAGTATACTTTGCAGACAAGTAAAAAATTTGGCCATCAGGGCTTGGCACGATTAGGCGCAAATTGCCTGGACTTCCAGTCTTTCTTCTAAATGATTTTCTATACCTCCTGAAGCTGAGGATAAACTTGTTGTATTTGGTCCACATCCTTCAGAAAGGACACTACATTCACATATTTGATGGCAAGGTCTAGGTTAGAAAAGAATTATCTCAATCACTCATCATGACTAAGATAAAAGAGAAAGTCTTCTGAAGTTGCAAGGAACCTCAATAAGTGCACATAACTTTTCATATAGTTCTCATTATGATGAAGGTACATTTCCATCAATTCTTTTATGAAATGCTATATTTGGACACTTGAAATATGACAACCTCCATTTTTTGAAGAAAAATAGTGTTACTTATTTTCCTACAATTCCTGGGAAACTTAAGCAATGTGATGCTTGTATCTTAGGAAAGCCCAAAAAACAATATTATCATGACTTTCATTCTGATTTATGTGGCCCAATGCTTGTTCCTTCTGCAAATGGTAATAAATATATGATGAAATTTATTAATGACTACACCAAAATGTGTTGGGTTTATTTATTGAAGAAAAAATGTGAAGCTTTTAAAACATTCAAGTGTTGGCATTATGATGCATGTGTTGTCCTTGATGGAAAATCGCTTGTAATAGAACAAGTATATGGTAACTAGATGAATCCATAGGTCAGTTTAGAAGTGACAGAGTGATGGAATAGAATAACAGAATGAAAGGACAAATGTTTATAGATCAGAATCAAAAGTTTGATAAAGGTGAATATTTGAAGATCTATACGTAGGTTCGTCAAGGCCAAGTCGCGCATACATGTAAGTTTAAAGAAGAAAATGCACGTACAGTTTCTGCACCATGGTATTCTAAATACCAAGGGTACTTACCATGGTATTTCCTTGTGGTATTGAGCCCAACAACGGTTGTTTTGATCTTGTCTAAGAAAACCATTGGCTGGAGGATGGTTTTGACCTGTGGTATTGAAAAAGGTTAAACTATATAAGGTGGTGAAGATCAAAATGTGTAAGGTGTGCAAGTGATGGAAAACTTATGAATAGTTAGATCTAAAGAAAATATGCATGCTATGGGCTTTTGATGCTTTGTTTGATCTAAACTAAGTATGCACTCGAGAGTTTGATGATGGATAAGATCCAATAGATCTAAGATGACTATCATGATAGTGAGATGATTTGGTTTGTGTTAATGGTGTCTTAAAGCATGATTTATCTGTGTATGTCGAGATATGGGTATGACTGAAGTTATATGTTGTAGTGAAGAAGTGATTCTGAATTTGTAGATCTGTATGCAGGTTCATCTCCGTGAAGTCGCGTATACACACGAGTTTGTTTCTTCAAAGTCACGTACATAAAGAAAACCTAAAAGTTGCATATCTATATGTAGGTTGGTCTCGGTGAAGTTGTGTATACATGCGGGTTGGTTTATTTAAAGGTGCGTACATAAAGGAATGGTTTATGTTCATAAATGACTGATCAACCTAATCAATGTTTCTATATCTTTGTTGTATGTCAATGATGTCCTCATGTTGATCTGGGCTGAGTGATAATGTCTAAAGTAGAATTGATTGAATGATGAAGTTGAATTTGGTTACATGTTGATTGGTTAAAAATATTATTGATGTTGCTGACTGTATGAGGGTTCTGTAAGCTAATAGAATATTTCAGAATAACTCTGGTCAACTTTGTGTCTGATCCAAAATTACAAGTTTTAGTATATTGATATCTGTACAAAGGTTTCTCTATAGAAAAGTGTGTATACACGTGGGTTGCCTTAACTCAAGTAGCATATACATGTTGGCATATGAATGATTAGGGTTGCAGTTGATTCTGTGTGTTGATGCAATATTCTGAGTTCAATTCTATGTTCTGGTTACAGTGATCTCACTATTCTATTTGAATTTAGTTGATGTTTGATGTAGAAATTCTCACTGTAGATCAACAGATTATGAAATATAGTAAAACACAATACAGGATCTACTTCTACAACACTTTGCGGAAGCTTAATAGAATTGAGCAAGATCAAGAGAACATATATCAGAGAATGAGAAATCAATCACACATAACACAAAAGAAATAACCCGAGGAAAGCCTCAGCCTAAAACCCCAATCTCTTTATTATCATACAAGTGGAAATCTTGTTCAAGTTACAAAAAGAATCAACTCTCAAGCTGTCCTGCTCTCTCTGCAATCAAATAATACAACTCACAGACTAAATAGACATTGTATATGTCCTCCTTAAGCCCTCCAAGCCTCCTATTTCCTTGCGTAGTTTTTCTTGGGGTCTAGTGAAGCCACATGTGTGAATTGGCCTCATCACACTCACTAAACCTGAAGAAGTAATTGCACAATCCTCAAGGAAATAATTCCTTCTGCATGCAAGGAATATTCACAATGGAATATTCTAGCAACTGATAGTACA